>JAUJPO010068745.1:0-12038 GCA_032270745.1 Tiaropsis multicirrata
CCAGACATCGAAGACAATCTTCAACCTTTTGAAGACGTTCTCCGGCATCAGTTCATCCCAGCCATCACCGGTGGACAGAGACAACGCCAGACTGCGGATGTTCGTGCCAGAGGTGTGTGGAGACCTCTGGACAGAATGTATATTTCGATGAAAGGATCACAAACACAAACAGCCAGACACAGCAAAGTCCGACCCTCAAAACGCTGGAAAAGCACGAAAGAGAAAAGAAACGCCAACGCATCACAAACATAGAGCACGGAATCTTCACCTCATTAGTTTTTTTCTGTGACGGGAGTGATGGTTAAGGAATGCTCTATGTTACATAGTTGATAAGATTGCAAGAAAGACTGAGGAACAGTACAGCAAAGTTGTTAGCGTGATCAGGTGCAAGTTATCTTTCTTACTGCTAAAAGCTATGGGGCGCCGTTGTGAACAATATTCGAAACTCGAAATATATATGCTAAACTTGGAAATTTATGCTTAGCTTACAAATATATATGGTGAGTTTTGAAATATATGTGCTAAACTCCAAGATACATATGCTGAGTTTCAAAAAAAAAAAATCTTATTTCATTTGTATGGTGAACCCTCAAATATATATGCTCTATATTGCATTATCTATGCTTAATTTCAAAATATATATTACATAATGCATTGCGCGTTATAATTCCCGATTTTCCCGATTTTTATTCGGCCTACGGGTTACTTTTCCAAAACAAAGAAAAATGATGTAATCTTGACTTTACGCATATCAAAAATCGGCCGTAGACTTTCAGAACCTTTTCCAGAACTACTGTCAAGACCTGATGGCAATTAAAATACTTCTCAAGAGAGTTAATTTGCCGAATTGGCAATGAATATAAGAGATCTTCTTGCGTCATCATTCATTTTTGCAAGCTTACACTAAATTTTTATTCCAAACACGTTTTTTCTAATTTTGGCGGGAAAGACTGACTTTGGCATTTATTGTCTGAACCAAAGTTACGGAATCGACTAAATATTTGTTATAAATCGGGAAAATGGGGGAAATTTCCACGCAATGCATTTTGTAATATATATTTTTGTTCAAAAGTTATTATTATAAATATTGAGAAATCGACCAAATATAATTTTGAAACTTAGCATAAATATTAAAGGGTTAAGCATGTATATTTCAAACTTAGCATAAATATTTGAAAATTAAGAATATATATTTGAAAATTCAGCATATAAATGAAATATATGGAATTTAGCATATATATTTCGAGTTTCGAATATTGTCCACAATGGCGCCCCATACGAACGGGACCCAAGATTTTATTCTAATTGTGCGAGTTTTCGAATTACACGAGTTAAACTATAGTTTTTTATTTTTAGATATAACGTTAAAATCTCAATCACCGGTTTCAAAAAGAATTAGGATTAAAAAAAGACTTTTTAAGAATTTTCAAAATGCTTTCTGAGCCACCATTATGGATTTCTTACACTTTACAAAGTCGGGTTACCCGGACGACCGAACTGATTCCCTCTGGCCGCAATGCTCCCTGACCATCATAAAACATCTTGTATACTATATCTTGATTTCCCAGAAATTCCGTCGATTAAGAATTGGAATAGGACGACCATTGAACAAAACTGGGGTAGTGGATTACGTATTGTCAGATTTCACAGCACCCGAGGAACAACAATTATACGAAGTGACAACCAGGTGTATAGAAATGATGAAGGCTGATATTTTTCCCAAAGAGGTACTAGAGGACGAAGGCAAGCAACCAGACGAAAAAACGAAAGAAGATGGAACTTAAAAATCTTCAGGTAAAAATTATTCCTATTATTACATTTCTTTGATGTATTTTTTGCACTTTTTTAAAAGTGAACATTGGCTTGAAAAGTTCATAAATTGGAAACCTAAGTAGGTATTCAAAAGATTTATGCCTCAAGCTTTAAGTCAGACTTTCCTCTAACAATCGCTGGCCCTTATTAACGTCAACCTTGAAGGAAGGAGCATAATTTCTAAAAGTCTACAGATCTTTTGTCCAACAACAACGTCAAGCACCCGGAGTTTATTTTTGGGCCACCCGGTATAACATCGGGTTTCATTTTACGGATATAATTGTGATATATACAGTCGAAGCTCAAATTAGCGGACACCCCAAAAGGCGGACAGCTCTGATAAGCGGGCAGATTTTCCCCCCTAATTTAGAGCCTATTTATTACCAAACGTTCCAAAAGGAGGACAGCTCCGATTAGCGGACACCAAGTCGAATTCCCGATGGTGTCCGCTAATTAGAGCTTCGACTGTAAATCCAAATTAGGATACGAATGCTCTCACTTGTTGTTTTGACGGGTAAATGTTTGTCAATAAGTTGCTGATCACTTAATCATCATGATCAACTTTGTAGTAGACTAGTAGTGAACTAGTCTGTAAATTTTTAAATGAAGATTGAGAATTTGCCCGAAATATTTTGAGGTATGGGATAGGGCGGCATGGGAGAAGAGAAGAGGATAAGCAAGCATTTTTGATCGGTAGTTATCTTCTTAGCTATATTATATTATGATAACCCGACTAGTAGTAACTAACTGTAGTAGTAACATGTCATGTATGGATTTTGTATTTTGTGTACCCTTAGGTATTTGACAAAAGGTTGTTTCGGATCTGCTCTATACCCAGGGTCTACCGTTTATCGTTCGTTAGTATTCTCTTTGATTATTGTCTGTTTCGCCGATAGTTTCCAACGAAAGGTATTATGTGGAGAAGTGCTAAATTGGTCCGCTCGGGCCAAGTACGTTGGCAAGTCGGCGTCAAGTGCTTTACCGTAAGGTATACTCCCATATTGCAAATAGGAACAAACTTTTCAATTTTTCGTATGGAGTTATGCCACTTTTTAGACAGGTAGCTTGTATGACAATACATTTTGATCAACAAGTGTCGCAATGTACAAATTTCGACAAGTGTCGCACAAATGACCTGTCTAACAAATGGGTGATCTCTTAAAACAAAATTTTTCGATCAAGCTAAAGAAATAGTAATTCTTTTAAAGCACGACCAAAAAAACAGCCATTGGGTCAATCTTATCTTAACAACAATCTAAGAATTACATTTTTAATATTTTATGCGAGAGGAGTGTTTTAAAAAGAAATGAATATTTTACATCTTTAGTAGCATCTTTGCATTTAAGCTTCCCAATAAATATTTCATTTTTTTTTGTTTCAAAGAAATTGCTTCAGATACTGCGATTGTTTTATTTTGCATTGGTTATGATTCCATTCCATTTGTTTTCATCTTTTCGAGTTGTTTTCTTTTTACTGAGAATTTGTTGTAACCTGCGTCACGTTTTGAAAAACTGTTGAAGAATTTCTTAAACTGTTGAAGATCTCGCGTATTGGTGGCAATATTCAAGATTTGAATATACAGTGGCTGATTTATTTTTTTAAAAACGAATACATTTTGCCGTCTATACTAGTTCCATTATTGGTACAAACTATTGTCGTCTATTGTTGTTATACATGCGCATATTATACAGACGAAATTTTAAGTTAAAAAAACAACATTTGGGTTAGCTCCCACGTACTGGAATCATTTTGGTATGAAATCAAACCAGACAGGTCTGGCTTCAAATTGTAAATTATTAAGAAGATAAAAAACGCCAGAGAAAATAACTTTCTGAAGGGCTGAACTCCACGATTGAGTTTGTTTTTTAACGATTTCAATACCCATCGAAACCAACGTACCTCAAAAAGAACCTTTTCTTAAAACATTTTAACCACGTTCCAAATTTACGGAATACGAAAACATGGTATTTGTGACATTTACAGTAGCAGCTTTCATTCTGACAGGTGTCGGTACCGGTATTTTGTCATGTGCTTTATACGGTCTTTTAAAACAGTTCAGTGATTTGGAATGTGAAATGGAGAGACGGTCAACGTCTTGGAAGATTTCTCAAGGTGCTTGATAGTTGTAAAACAGACTTCTATATGACTTTAATGTAAATATGAGCTTATGGATCTGCCAATTTGAGACCACTCAAATTTTCCGTTGTAAAGTCTCTTAAATGAGTTTGGAGAATGAAGCATCGAGACAAAGTTTGTCTCTCTTTATTCAAGCGATTTTTAGAGACTTTTGTACTAAAGAATGACGTGATCTCAAATTGGAAGATTAATTGTATGATATACCGGGTGTCCCACGAAAAAGTTTCGGTGTTTTGCGGCCTCCTGGAGCCGAAAGAATTGTTTTTTATTATTATTTCTATTTCATTAGAGAGAGGAAAGTCTAACTTAAATTTAGAGCTATAACTTTTCAAATTCGGTTCAGTATTTACCAAGTTATAAGCTTTTGAAGTAAAAATCATTTAATAAAAAATGCAAAAATACGTCAAAAAAGGGGTATCAAATTAGGCATTTTTTGATGTTTTTACAGATTATTTTTTTGGAAAATTGCCAAAAATTTCCGTATTTTTTCTACTTTTCCTATTATGGATTTCTATTTTACGAAAACTATTTTTCAAACCATTATAATCATTGATAAAGTCGTAAAACTCGTAAAAAGAGTGCAATTTTGAAATTAATTGCGTAAATTTGATACCCCTTTTTTGACGTATTTTTACACTTTTCAAACTATGATTATTTTCTTAAAAAGCTTATAACTTAGTGAATACTGAAGCTAATTTAAAAAGTTATATCTCAAAGTTTAAGCTAGACTTTCCACTTTCTAATGAAATAAAATAATTAATCCAAAAGCTTTTTTTTCGACTGCAGGAGGCCGCCAAACATCGAAACTTTTTCGTGGGAAATCCGGTATACAAAAATGTTTTGGTGTTGTTAGAAAGCTTTTTTGGGCTCTTTCTAAAAACATTCGGTTTATGCTTTTAAGTGAAGTGGTCTCGAACTATAACTAAAAGACTGTGGTACGGTAAAACTAACTTTTCGGGACGCAAATGGGCGACTCATGACGTCTAAGGGTTATTTAATTGGTATTCTAATATCATATTTTCCAACACATACACTGTTGCAAAGTCGTCCAGCTGTCGTTATCTACCTTTCATGCACTTGAATACCTTGTGTACCTTTTTGCAAAAAAAACACATTACGCGGGTATTAAATTTCGCGATTTTAACTATAGACAACCCTTCGATTTCTCATGATTAAATTAGCTTTTTCTTCGTTAGGTCCGCCATTTGGAAGAGAACGGAGCCGTAATGGCGGATGACTTGATGCAAAAAGCACTCATCATTCAAACCTACGTCATGGAAAATAAATCAGGTATTTTTGTTTTCATTGATCTTTCGAATCAGGTCCGGTTTACAGGGCTTATGGGAATAAAGCGGAACAGTGAGATCCCTGAGTAGGCCTCATGCAATCTTCGTTTTCTTTTCTTTTTTGAGAAATTTGAAAGTTTGATGAGCTGTAGTTTTTATAAGGTCGCTTCAAGATTGGTTTATGCCGTGTTCTTTAGAAAATTAGACTTTCTTTCTTTATGTGGTTAAAAAGCATATTTAACAAATAAAAAGAAATTGAATAACTCCAGATTGACCCAGTTACGCAAACCTTGTACTATACTTTTATAATTCTATGTAGAATTTTATTTTCCAAATAGACATACGGCAATTCGCCGAAACTTGTTGGAAAATACACGTATTTACTTCATGGCATATCTACCACCTTTGAGCAATATATATTACTATTTATTCTATTTCTGTCAGATTATATTTTCTTTTACATAAAGTAGATCCATCATCAGTAGATCCGACAAGAATGCTTAGTCTGCATACCTTTTAAGGCCTGTTTTAGTCGCCCGGTTTTTTGCGTGTCAAATGTAGATGGGCATTAGATCGGCAATGAAAACCTTTGCTTGAAAAGGATTGGAAGAAGTCATTGTATTGACACAAACTTTGACTTTAGACGGTAGATCTTTTGCCGAATTCGATTCGCAATTAGATTTGACAAGAAAAAAACGGACCGGCTAAAGTAGGTCTAAGGGAAGAAATTATTGCGGATTTAATTTCGGGAGTTTAGGTATAATTCGCTAAATTCCGCGATACACGAAAAATAATTCGCAAAATATTCACACCCCAAAACTCACCTTTTGAGGGATATACTGACATACTGTAATTGTTTTAATCTGAAATCGAATCACGGTGTTAACTATGATATCAACAAATCCTCTTGCTGTCTCTTAGTAGATCCATCAATGAATCGACAACGAAATCAAACATTGAAAGAAAAGATGATCGACAAATTGAAGATTGGAAATAGCGAAGAACTAAACAAAGAAATACAGAACAAGATGCAGAGAATGTTAGAAGAATCATTAGCAAGAAATGCACAATTGCAAAAAGTAATTCCATTATTGTATTGAAGACACCAGGACTGGGGGGGGGGGGGGCACTTAGGTACGGGTACGGGGACGTGCCGCCCCTCAGGGTACCTTTTTTGAAGCTCTAAAGTCTATGACAGGCAAATCTGACTAAAACTTGTCAAAAATTAATCTCTGACAGTGTACACACTCTTTTCAACCTCTGGGTGGCAAGGTCATTGTCCCCTCCAGGACCAGGAAAGCTGACTGTGGTATAACGCGCCACTTGATTGGGCTTTTCCAGAAAAAATCCATACCTTCACAGTTAAGGATATAGGATATCCAGGAGGGTTGAAATTTTAAATATCCTCAAAAATAAAAAAAATATCTTTCAAATTCTTATCCAAGGGGTAAGAATTTGAAGACCAAGGATATCAGGGGGTTTTAAATCAACACAAGCCTTGGCCAGATAAAAGAAAGAATTTGAGAATTTTATTTTAAAGTGTAACGTCAGTTTTAAACGCCTTAACCTTTAGCCACCGTACGTCTATTTTTACGACCCTCAGTCTTTTGACCATAGCTCAAAACCACTATGTTTTCAGCCAAAATGCCTCTTGTTTTCGAAAGCTGAGACCAAGAGCTTTCCAATGGTACCAAAAGAATTGCCTGAATCTTACCACCGTGACCACGATTTGGCTTTGAATTTCAAAATTCATGAAAAAAAAGTGAAAAAAATACAGCGGTGGCTAAAGGTTAAAGATGAATTATGAAATCGTTGCATATAGGATGTGGATTTCTTATCAATCGAACTGGATCGGAATTCCAAAGCAAACACATCATCTTCATCGACAAGTTGAAAGTAAAGCAGGTATGAATCCGATTTTTGATGGTTAACTAAGCTGAATTTTTGGGAACATTAGCGAGGTTACGCAAGAAGCTATTTATGACCTTAGACGCGTATGAGTCAACCTGTACATAATTCGTCTAAACAAAACTTATTAACAAAAATCTATGAACAGGCTGACTCATACGCGCCTAAGGTCATAAATAGCTCCTTGCATAACCTCGCTATTGTCGGAATATGATATTATTATGATGACTCCATTCCGATTGAAGGTTTCCAATTTTTAAAACATTTTTTAAAACACGAATCCGAATTTTTAAGTTGGCTGGCAAAATGTTTGTTTCATCAGTAGATCACCGATTCTTTTAGTGTTGTATTTAACCTACGGAATGCTCCTTGACTGGGAATGGTAGATATAATTTATTGGTTGGTTGTGTTTGGTGTGATGAACGTGGTATTGCATGCTGCATGTGTTGGTTTCGTGGTGGTTCTACGTTGGTATCAATTATTGCCAAGATTCTCAAAAGTTTCGTCAATATCGGTGCCTAGTCGGTATTCCAGACACATTTCAGAAATCTTCATGATACTCTGAAAGACCTTTCACATTTTTCAGATTGATAAATTCATGAAATTAGTGATATCCAATATGTAATCTTTATCGACACGGAAACGTCTGAAAATATAATGTCACTTAGTTGCATTGTTAAAACTAGTGACGAACATCTGGCTTTTAAGGGTTGATATCATGAATATCAACAGAAACGATTCTTAGCTTAAAATGAGGTAATGCAAATCGAACGAATGTTATTTGCTGGACGTCAGCTATCGTTTGGTCTGCTTCCAACATGAATAGTTTGACACCCAATTATGTTTGAAGAAGATGCATTCTTGATGGGTGAAACACCGCTAAATTTTCGTCTGATTGATTTTTTTAATTAACATGATTTGGATCAGACAACGAAAATTAATAAATATGAATAAAAAATTATTTTCTTATGTTTTTTTTTCAATAAAAATCTGTGTCTTACCAAAAAATGCAGGAAAAAGTTCAAAATTCTGAATTACACTTTAGGTACCGAAAAAGAGGTTATGAAAACAATGAGATTGTTGGAAAGTGTGGAGAAAATTTTAATTCTTCGCGAGAGAAACCCTTTGACCCTATCCTCGAAAGTTTATCATGCGAAACAATCTAAATTAGCTCACTCGCGAAATTTTGTGACTTAGACCTTGTGTGCCTCTTTTTTAACCGTTCTGGGCCATGAAATTTAAATTATGATATCGATCTTCAGTTCTAAAAACTTAGTTCTTTTTCCTGTTCCCCGGATTTGTGAACTTTTTCTATGTATTTTGGTAAAAAAATTGTAAATTTATACATTATGAATTAATAAAATTTCTTTCTTTTTTCAAATTTTGTACATGTAGAGGCGGATACAGAAGGTACTCAAAACTTTTGACGGAGAGCATTGACTTCCATATAAGGAATATGAGCAAAAGCAACACTCTTCGTCAAAAGTTTTGAGAACCTGTCACTGCATCCGTCACTGCGCTATGTACTTTATTGCATGAGAATTTCGCGGTTTTTTGCTATGAATTGCATTTCGAGGTATTTTAATTTCGCGGTAGCCAAGAGAAAAAGTGAATTTCGCCGTGTTTTAATGTATTTTTTGGATAAATTACTCGAATTTCGCGGTTTTTTGCTATGAATTGCATTTCGCGGCATTTTAATTTCGCGGTCGAGCTCCAAATACATTTTTCGCGGCATTTTAATTTCGCGGTTTTTCGAAATCGACCACGAAACCGCGAAATTTTCATGCAATAAAGTAGTATAACAAGCAACATCTGCACATATATAATGCCGTAGCTTTTTACAGAGAATTATTGTTTTCTTTACACGTTAAATTGATTGGCAAACCGATCGAGTAGACTAATTCAAGGAAGCACCCTAAAAAGGGATTAAACATCCGGCTTTTGGGGACGTTTCCGTAATACGAAATATGAATGATAGAATGGATAGAAAATTTTAACTTAATATTAATTTAAATACGAAATTTTTTTGCCAACACCTTAGTTATACACTAGTTATTTTTTAATAGATTTTTAGTTCATGTATTTAAAAGACGAATTAAGTTTTCCATTCACCGGACAAAATTTCCTTGTATAGTTCATTGACGTCGCAGTTTAGGAATCTTTGTACACAAAACGCGAGCTCTCTGTGATCTGTTGTGCTCTTTTGTCCGCTGAAAATCTTTCGAAAGAGATCTTGAGAGAACTCGAGAGGACAAAATCATTCAGCCAATCCAAAATGGAGAAAATCTGCAGAATAAACAAAAAAAATGAAAATAAGTAATTGATCTCTCGGGGAATGGAAATCAAACAGTGTCCGTGAGATCTCTGCGACCAAATCAATTTTTAGAATTTTGTCCGCGCGGAGTCGTCCGCTCGGTGAATGGAAACCCGGCCATATAGATGATTTCGCCGTGACGTTTACTGTTATTGAATGACTCATTTAAATTCAAACGAAAAATAGTCATTAAATCTAGAAATGACTTTGGCAGTTGAGATAAGTTGCCTGCTAGAAATGACTGGCCGGCATTTTTAAGACATAGGACACACTTTTATTGAGTTTTTAAAGTTATTAACAAATGTGAAAAAATGAAGGAATGATAAAAATAGAAATGTAAAATGTAAAATGTTAACATCAGAAATCATCTACCATATAGGGAAATGTGTGGAACGCCATAGCTGCCATAAGTGCTCTTTTAGTTAAGACCTCTTTTCAAAGTAAGAGATCTTTTAAGACCTCTTTTAATGAGCTCTATTTTTACGAGCTCTTTATTTACGAGCTCTTTTCGCGCGCTTTTTTTGTTCGGCAAAATATTCCTTCGGTAAATTTTTTTCCATAGAAAAAAGTATAACTATTGTAAACAAAGAAAAATTCGGACTTACTTGTAAACTGTGTAATCTTCGGAGAATGGTGACGCTTCTGCCAGTGTTTGGGTTTCTTTCAAAAACACTTTCCAAAAACCACTACAAGGAAAAATACAGATCAATTCGAAGTTTTCCATATCCTAGAATATAAAACTTAAAACTTTCTGAGTGAAATACCGAAGAAAAATCCCGATAATTCCTGCTAAATAATTATGTAGCAAAATCAGCATGAAAAATAATGCAATAATTACCCTTCAACAGTTGCAAGACTCTTGGTTGCCAGTAAAAACAGATAAACCATGCCAGTGAACGAAAACATGACGATTAAAAAGATGACCATAAATTTGCTGACGTCATAATAAATGATACGTGCAATGGTCTTCGAGTAAACACCAAGAGTTCTATGAAAAGAAAAACAAACAAGCCACGTGTAGAATGGACCTACCTAACAGTAAAGGTCAGATAATCAGCGAAATGACCTACGGTATTACATCTTTTAAACGTCCACCCCTCCCTGTTTAGAAATCTTTTAAATAAACGCCCCTCTAAAGAACGCACCTCTTTCCCTAAAGGGGCGTTTATTCGAAATAAGGCGAAATAAACCTCGGAATACTCTTCACAATACTTCTCTTTGAGCACTCTAAGTTTAGTAAAGCACACAAAATCATGACATATTAAGCGCGACAGTAAAATTCATATGCGATACAGGGCGTTTTAGTGGAGCCTTGTTTTAAGTAGCGATTGCCTTTTGTTTTCTTTTTATTTGTTATTATTATTATTTAATTTTTTATTTTCTACATCTTCTACTTTTTTCATCTTGATTTCTTTTTTGGGTTCCTCTCCTCGCGATGTAACTTAGCGGTTTTTTGCGGGAGTAGGAACCTTCTTAGTGTAGCATTTGTATGTTCGTGTAATCTCCTTATAAATAAAAAAAAAATAAAAAAATAAGGCTGATTCGAGGGAGATGATTATTTCGACACACAAAAACAAGGATATGTTACTATTTCTGTTTTTATTTTTCTATATAATCTTTTTAGCCAACCTGAAACAACCCAAAGTAATCAAAGAGAAAAAAAGATAGGAATAAAATATCGGTAAACGTGAACCAAAACCAAACCAAAAAAAATTCAAAATGTCGAAAAGTATCACGTTTAGGTCAAAGGTCAAAATATGCGTCAAAAAATTATCTTTCATAGTTTAATAGTGAATCTCTAAAAACTTCTTTTTCAGGCCGTTTTTGGAAAAAATCGACCGCAAAAGATTTTTCTCAAAAATC
Source organism: Tiaropsis multicirrata (assembly GCA_032270745.1). Lineage (NCBI taxonomy): Eukaryota > Metazoa > Cnidaria > Hydrozoa > Leptothecata > Tiaropsidae > Tiaropsis > Tiaropsis multicirrata. The sequence goes on from JAUJPO010068745.1 coordinate 11,320, forward strand.
GGGCTCCGTCATATTCGAGGGTTTTATTTATTGATATACACCTTTGTGCTAAAAATCACATATTGTTATCTGGAAAAAAATAGCAATACAGGATTTTGGTAATTTTGGTAAACGGAAAATAATTTAAAATGAAAACATAATTGCCTACAGCGTGGGTTTTGAAACGGAAGTACGTCAAACACATTTTATATTTAGACAGGAGTAGAATAATTGGAAAATGTAAATATAATTCATTGTTCAGAGAAACAAGAAGGCTAGTTGTTTTGAGATTATCCACTTCTTGAAAAAAAGGAGTTTCTGTTCACTTCAACATGTTTGGTGCATGTCTATTGATTATAATATGGAGAAGAAAACAAATACCATAGTGTGTAGTGTTTTTTCGAAGTTCTATGGCATAAACTACTTCGTACAGAATAGTGGAAAAGGTTTTAAACTTTAAAGGCATTATACGGTGATATATTGAGGCCGGCGCGTCTATGCTGACCGCAAGCAGAATTTAAATAAAAGAATCTGTTTAAATTTTTAAACAAGCATAAGAAAAAACGGATATTTTGCTTTACATTTTTCTCTATTCATTACAAAAGATTATTTTATATACATTTTGCTTATTCAGCTTTTGGCGACACATATACTGTAAAAGTACAGAAGCATCCACCGACGGAAAATTTGCAAATATCTGTTCTTTTTTGCCAGCTGGAGGGTTTTTTGCAAAATAAGAA
>JAUJPO010068756.1:0-12036 GCA_032270745.1 Tiaropsis multicirrata
CAAAAAAAAATTCGCCCTAAACTTAACTATCATAATATTAAATTTTGTTCAAGTCAGCAGGATTTAGGTTATCTTTTCCTTTATCTCGTTGTCAAAAAGGCTAAGATTTATTCAACGTCACAGAAGTTTTGACCCTTTGAGATTGGCCTTTTGCCTTATCGAGGATTTGAGGTGTTCAATGTAAAATTTTATTTTATCAGCCCTTGCAACCTGTGGTAAGATTTAAAATTCAAGAATCAGTGATAAGTTTTCTCTGTTCATTTTGATCTTCATTTTTAATCTTTGAACAGGATAAGAACAGTGAACTCAATGATGTTGATGATGTTGTTATGGAAAGTGACAATGAGGTAATTATCATGTTTTTTATCTTGGTTCAATTACTTAGGTGAAATTAGAATTTCTCAAAAGATGACAAAAGGCTATATTTCTTGCTTGGGTGCAATAATGAAGAGTAAATTTATAAAGTTACATAACTTAAACATCAATCACTGTAAAGTATGAAAAGTTAGCAATAATTTTATTTCTATTTACACAGATCAATGAAGATGAAGAGCTGCTGCCATTTGTAAGTTAATTCTTCACAAGTTAATTCTTCATAAGGCAACCATTGAAAATGTGTTTTGTTCGCGTCGCCCACCCACATTACTTTCAAATCTAAAAACCCGGTTCAGTGATGCAGTAAAAGAACATATTTTTGATGGTTATGCACTACAGTTATGCACTACCTTAACGGAAGAAATTTTTGCAGGAGAAATATTCGCGAATTGAGCTCTCGAAAATAGCGTGTTTCACGAAAGAAATTTTCGCGAATCGAGTGTTTTATATGAGTTTCGCGGAAGAAATTTTCGCGAATTAAATAAAAATCAACTGTTTCAATCATGTGTTTTGCAACAAAAAATGAGTGAACAGCAGTTGTTATTGACTACAAAACGTATTTAATCTTTTGTATACTTTGTATATGTTGACTTAAAATCATTTTTTCCTTAAATCAAAATTTGAATGAAATCAAATAATTAGGGCCAAATTCGCGAACATTTCTTCTCGCGAAAATATTTTCCCTTAAGGTACATTAAAACAATACAAATACTTGAGTCATAAATAAAAAGGTGGATGTGACTTATTATTGTTCTGTCAAATTTTTAACATTAATTTTTAATATACATCACTTTAAATGTTCAGAATTTAGTGAATTGTTATTTTTATTTTTATTTTTGTTTTTAGAACAATAGCATTGGACTAAGTGATCGTGATTCAATTGTAAGTGGTGAAAACATTTTCAAGATCTTATTCTTGCAAATTTCTGGATGGTTTCAATGTAAATATAAAATAGTGCTGTTTTCTTTGACATCGTGATTCTTATTATTAACCAGAATGTTTCAATTTAATGCTTCCAAGTGTTATTTATAACAAAGTTTTAAAGGGTCAAGCAAGGTTCATACACGATCAAGAGGTCAGAACAAATAAGCACTATTACTATTAAAACTTGCTTCCTCTTTATATATAAAATTTACCCTGAAAATACATGGGATGTGAAACTGACATGAATTTTACATACTTTTAAGAAAAGAAATTTTCGTGTGTCAAGAAATTTGCAAAAATTTTGCATTTTGTGAGAATAAACTTTCGCAAATTAAACGTTAAAGACGTCTAAGAAAAGTTTGTGAGAATTAACTTAAAAAAGAGCAATACACTACAAAATTTGCTACAAAACTATACTCGGGAATCCATGTGCCGTTACCACCGTAATATATCTAAAACAATAGAATCATTGAATTGCACCAATATTGCTAAGTTAATTACAATTTAGTTACTTATGTTGTAATTAACTTAGCAATATTGGTGCAACTCATCTTTCATCTTGTTTTATAATCGTGAAAGAATGATTCAAAACCGCAATTTCGTTTTATCATTTTATCATAAATTGCAACTAAACTTTTGGGTTTGATTGCTCGATTGAATTAATGTTACGCCCTCAAAAAATAAAGATGTTCCTTATGAAATGAGTTGAAATTTTTATTTTTTTATTTTTTTGTACACATTTATTATGGTCCCTACTGTTTTTCCTTTAGACTCCTTTGGTCTGTAATCAAATCAATGAAAGTGATAACGATAAAGATGATGAAAGTGATAACTATATAGATGATGAAAGTGATATAACTGATGATGATAAAGATGAAGATTTTGTGCCAACATTTTCAGATTCAGCCGAAAATTCAGACACTGAAGTTAGTTTAATAATGGGAAAGCTACTTGACACTTTTATCGATGGTAAATATAAATGTTTTTAAAAGATTTGAATTTTTTTTAAACAATTAATTGGGACACCTATTTGTTTGAACAGAAATATATTTTTTCACTAACTTGGGACCACTATTTATTTAGAGTGAAGGGAAGTGAAGGCTTTTTGTTGAGCATAACTTTACAGACCAACTCTGAAATTTAATATCAACAATTACCAAGACACATATTTTGGGTTTAAGTTTCTCTGTAATCTTATATTAAAAATTACTGGGACATCCATATTATTAACCACTGATTATGATTTAATTCCTTCAATCATAAGTAATCTAATATATCAACAATTACTGGGACACCTGTTTTATTGGCTTTTAAAAGGAAATCAGTTTTTTTAACATGAGTTTATAGACCAACTGTAATGTATGTATGGTTAGCAATTATCGGGACACTTGTTTTCTTGACCACTGAAGGTGGAAAATAAGTACATCTTAAACATAAGGTTTTCCTGACAAAATCTGTTATCTAGATCAACAATTACTGGGATATCCATTTGCTTGGTCACAGAATGGAAATTAGTGTTCGCTTCCATAATTCTGAAAGGGTTTAAGTCAATTTCAAAAATATTTTAATCGTTGCTCTAGCTGTTTCAATAAGTAAGTTTTTGAGTAACTTGTTAACTTTTAGAGAAGCCTATGTCCTTTGGGAATGGTCAATGAAGGGGCCTAGGTCCATATTTTAAATAAAAATTGGTGTTCTTGTAATCCCATTATTATATTGGGTCAATTAAATATTTTTGAAAATATTATATGGCTCTTTTTTTAATTGGAGGGGACCTGCCCTTAGGCCCTTTTAAAATGATTGTTGATTATTGAGGGCCTAAGGGCGCAGGTCCCCTTCAATTTCTTTTCAGTGTCCAATAAAATGGATATCTCCATAATTGTTGATATTAGATTACATAGTAAGTCACAAAAAACATATGATGTTTTTTAGATTACATAGTTTGTCGTCAGGTCACTATGTAATCTAATATCAACAATTTCCGGGAAACCCTGTTTCAAGCCATAGAATTGAATTCTTTGCAAACTAAACATTTTAGTTATATTTATCTTATTAGAACCTCAAAGAACACCACCTGTCAAAAAGAAGAAGATTGGACAAGTCACTAAACAAATTGATGATGAAATTGATGACAAAGAAAATGAAGGTTTGTCTTCTAAAGAAACCTTAAAAATTTGTTGTCTGTAATTTTACACTCTATGAAATTTAGAAATGCCTTGTGGATGGTAATGTTTATCTAAAATGCGACCTTCCTTTTGTTTTCCATGAAAACCAGAATCGATCGGAGTGATTTACCAATACCAATTATATTTTATCAATAGCCATAGTTTTTTCAATAGATTTTTTTTGATATATTCTGTTATCTAATTGCAACAATTATTGGGAATGCTATTTTATTAGCCATTAAAAGGGAACTTATAATTTTATAAACATAAGTTTCCTGACAGACTCTGTAATCTAACGCAGTATCAGTAACTACAGGGACACTCCCTTTTTAGGCCATTGCAGTGAGAGTGGAAATTTAATTTTCTACAATTTCTCCTGACCACTCTATAATATGATATCAACAATTACCAGGACATCCATTTTATTGGTCACTGAAAAGAAATGTTTACCAGGATATCCATTTTTTACCACTGAAGGGAAATAAATTTTTTAAGCATAAAATTCCTCAACCAAATCTGTAATCACATAATATGAGTATTGGGATCTGAGGGAAAATTTGAAAACAAAGTTTTCGACCAACCCTGCAATATGATATGACCCTTTTTTCTGAGATAACCTCTGGACCATTAAATTTGATGAAGTCACAGCACACTTTGAGGACAGATAACTTTTACTGACTTGATTTTTACGGTATGAGATAATCCTTTTTCGGAATCTACATCAAATTTCCGATCCAACGGTATATAATATGACCATATTCTTTCAGAAGACCTCTAGGCCAAAATTTTATCGCTGATGTCAGTAGAAAATTGGCTGAAAAAAGGCAAAATTATTTTGGGCCCCCGGACTGAAATCGTTTATTTAGGTAAAGTTGGTCTGTGCAAAATTTCATGGTTTTTGCAAAAAGTGCACAATTATTTCACCATTGGCTTTCACTAATTGGATAAAATTAAAGGACGACTTTAGTGGGAATAAACTTTTGCAAAACGGAAAATTTGTGAATGATTTTACAAGAGAAATCTTTTGTGAATAGCTTTTTTAATCATTTTGCAAACACCGTTTTGAAGGGACAGGAATGGTCAAACAATTAGTGAACTGAAATTTTGTGTATTGAGCAATTATGTATGTATTGCATGTCAACAACTTTTTAATACACATTTTGTTGACATGCTTTATTAAGTATTGATTTTTATGTTATTTCAGAATCAACTGCAGTTACAGATGGTGTTAAAGATAAAAGAAAGATAGGTTCGTGTCAAATCAATTTATTTTATACAAAATACATTTTAGTCAAGTGGCAAGAGTGTCTTCACTAACAATACTTTCAGTATTAATTTTAATGTGAAATACTCTTGGGACCGAAATACTCATTTTGATGACATTTTAATAGATTTTTATAGACCTTTTTATAAAATGTCAGATAAAAACATGTTGGAATAATAATATAATTGAAGACCAGGCTTGTGTGATGTCGGAATGATTTATAGCCGAACTACAATGTGTATATATGTGTCAGACCTGTGAAAAACTCCCAACTCTGAACATTTTCTACTGGTATAATGGCTGTAATTCGCCTATTAATTGAGCTGTGCTCATTCATTTGTTCGTTCGTTCATTCTTATGGTCTTTAGGGTTAATTTCATTTTATAACCATGTAGGCCCATGAAACATATCACTTGTTTCTTCTATAAACAAGATCATTAATCAAATTTAATTACCACAATAAAAAGAGATGTTATTGTTATGAAATAGTTTTATCACATTTCATTTGGTAGTTAAATACAAAGAAGAAAAAGAAAATAAGGCATCTCAATTGTAATAGTTTTTAGTCATACAAATAAAATAAAATAAAATCCAATAATTCCTATTTTACTTAAAGTAGATTTTTCTAAAGTTAAATCTATGTAGATTAGATACAAGAAATCTCAAAAAATATTTCAGTCGTGTTTTTCTTTTGTAAATTAATATTACTCTTTCATTTATCCTAGGTACCTTCTCCAACAAGAAACACAAAGATGGTCGGAAGATGCATTTCTGTTTGTTTTGTAAGGCATGGGTGTACAAAATGGCAAGGCACCAAAAATTACGGCACAAAGACGAAGGGGAGGTTAAAGAACTTATGAAGTTACCAAAAGCAGAAAGAGATATTGGATTTGACAGCTTGAGGAAAAGGGGAGACTTTGAGGCAAATATTAATTCAGCCAAAGAATCGTCGAAATTCGCTACAGTGGTAAGAGAGTCGAAAGAACTTACCATTTCTAATTACAGTCCGTGCACTATTTGTTTTGGGTTGATAAGGAATGAAACCTTAACCCGTCATATACACAATTGTAAATCAAAGTCGACGGATGGTTCACATCAATCTACTGAAAGTGTCAAACCCTCTAAGATTTTACTTCAAAGACATCTCTCAACAAATGCTCAATTTGACGAAGTAAACGAGAAGATTTTCTGCCGAATGACCGATGATGAAGTGTCCAATATCATAAAAAATGACAATGGCCTTAAACTTTACGCTTTCTATATGTATGAGAAAAGTGGACAAGGTGCATTTGCAGAAATATCACACAAACTTAGAAGTACAGCAAGATTAGTAATAGAATACAGAAAATTCAAAGATGACTGTTCAATACAATCCCTTGACATCATTGATCCAAAGAATTGGGATGACCTGATAAATGTGGTAAAAAGTCTTGTTTCACACAAAGGGGATGAAAAAGTTGGAATACCAAGCCTGCTGCTAACCTTAGGCCGATCCCTCGAATCGTTAGCTTCAACAAAGTGTGCAGTAGGCATAAAGTCTAAAGATAAAGAGATGCAAGAAGATGCCAGAGATTTTTTGGAACTACACAAGCAATATTGGAAGATATACGCCAAACACGCACATTCCACAATGGAATCGAAAAAGGACAAAACGCCAGAGCTTCTTCCATTGACAACTGATCTTCAAAAACTAAGACACTATTTAACCAAAGAATTAGATACCTACCTCGCAGACGAAAGAAATAAAGGAGCAGAAACCTTTGCGATAGATTGGAATTGGGTAGTTTATCTAACTACTTCTCGACTCCTTTGCTTCAATGCTCGACGAGGATCAGAAGTTAGTAAACTCACCTTAAAAGATTGGAATCGCGCTGATCAGTGGAAGAGAAAGGAAGACATTGAGAATCTCGAGAACGAAATGGAAAAGAAATTGGCCGAACGAATGAAAGTGGTTTACGTAAAAGGAAAGCGAAAAAGGCGTGTCCCGATATTGTTCACAGAAGATATGCAATCTGCCGTCGACTTCATTATTAAATATAGAAATGATGCTGGTGTTCATGAAGATAATCCTTTTGTTTTTGCAAGATCCTCAAGGGGTGCCTTAACTGCAGTCAGAGGCTGGGATGCTTTACATAAGGTCTCGAAGAAAGCTGGTCTACAGAAGCCAGAGTATATCACATCTACGAAAATAAGAAAACACATGGCCACAGTTTTTCAACTTATAGATATGAACGAAGCTGAATTAACTTGGGTAACTAACCACCTCGGACATACTGTCGATGTTCACAAGAGATGGTACCGTCAAGAAGAATCGACAGTTGAACTCACAAAAATTGCACAATTATTGGTTGCACGAGATAAAGGAAAAAGCTTCAAAAACAAAAAAGTCAACGAAGTTTTGGGTAAGTGAATGATTGCATGTTTTAGTTTTTATTTTAAAAGACGATTTTGTTTCTGGGGGTACTTACTCTCGGGCAGCTAAGGTCTCTCCCAAAATAGTTGACAGTGGAAGATTTCTCAGCAATAAGAGCAGAACATTGTTCTTTGAAGATAATTTTTAAAAAGAAAAAGAAAAAACTTTGTGCTTTTATGCTATGAATTTAATTTTTTGGTACGAAAGTACTTTGGACCTTGCTGATTTCAAGTACTCTATTATTTTCCATGCATAACTTGATATTATTGACATTATCATGGATGTTTTTTTCTGTAAGCAAAATTTCATTGATATTTGGCTATTTTTGTTTAGAAGACATGGACATTGACGACGAAGAACTTGACGAAGACCAATCCAAAAATAAGGTACATAATTTTTATTCCGTAGAACCTTGCTAAATTCTGTCACTTCGTTCGTCACCCACCCCTTATATTTGGATTTGTTTTGATATGTTGCTCCTTATGGTGAAATCTCTACAGTCTTCGAGAAAAAAGAGAGTTTTTAAAATTACTCGATATAACCGATAATCGAGGGTCCCCCCTTATTAACAAGTGATTTTTTGAAGGTCAGACAAGATTCAGCTCTTTAACCAGAAGAGGAAAATGGGGTTGATTTGCACATATTTTTTTGACAACCTGTTATCGAGAAAAGGTCGTTTAGAGGACGAAAATCGATTATCTTTGCATTTTTTGCGGACGTCAGGAATTTTCTGAGAAAATTCTCGCAAATGAGTCATGTTTCTTACTACTCTTTGAGCGGAATCTAATCATGGTCACATCAGGTCTTTTGAACTTTTTCAACTTTTTGACCTTCAGAAATCACTTTTAGAGGGGACCCTTGATCGGTTTAATCGAGTATTAAAACTCTAAATCTGCAAAAACTGCAGGAATTTCGGGAGGCAAAATGTTTTACTGAATTAGTAAATACCATAGTGAGCAAAATATTAACTGCCTCAGATCTGCCCAGCGAGCAAAGATTCGCTGTTAATAACAAAATACTGAATAAACATGGTGATATGAAATAGACTTTACTTAATTGAGCAATTAAATGTTGTTTTTTTTGCTTGTGAAACTTAGTTTTGATTTTTCTTTCTAGCATCAAAAGAGTAAAACAGACGAACATGGAAGTTCTGACAGTGAAGTTGAGGTATGAATATCTTGCTAAATTTGATTTCTCATTTGTCACAAGGAGGGAAATATTTTACGAAACACAAGTATGATTTGAGTATAGTATTCCAAAAATTGGGCCAATCTTTACATAGTGTCCTCCCCCTGGATTCAGGGCGGATTTTATAGAGTTGAAGAAATGTATGGGGAGAGAGGGGCAAATGAGGGTGGGGAAAGGACTTTTTTTCATTTTAGGTATTGGGGGGACGAGACTCTTAAGGACACTACCTTAAGGGAAGAAATTTTCGCGAGTTGAGCTCTCGAAAATAGCGTGTTTCGCGGAAGAAATTTTTGCGAATTAGGGCCAAATTAAATTAAAAATCACTGTTTCAATCATGCGTTTTGCAACAAAAAATAAGTAAACAGCAGTTGTTATTGACTACAAAACGTATTTAATGGTTGTTAGATCCTTTTGTATACTTTGATGGTTGACTTTAAATCATTTTTTTCCTTAAATCGAAATTTGAATGAAATCAATTAATTTTCGCGAATGGAGTGTTTTATATGAATTTGGCGGAAGAAATTTTCGCGAATTAGGGCCAAATTCGCGAAAATATCTTCCGCGAAAATTTCTCCCCTTGAGGTATGGGCATTTTCTTTTATTTCAAATAGCAGCAATAATGATTGAGTTCAATTCCAAAGCATCTCTTTCATGATAGTTAATAAAAGAAAAGTGTGTAAGGGGATCCAGATCTCACCTGAAATTTTCAGTCCCAGTACAATGCAATTCCCCAAATTGAAATATCCGAGATAAGGACCCACCACAGAGTCGTTACATTCTTAACACCTTCTCTCTTATACGTCACGGTCTAGATTTCATAATCGTATACCATTTTGTTACATCAGCAATGTATAAGGGAGCATCCATAAAAGACGTCCGCACAAATTTGGCCATTTTGAACTTATATTTGGATTGCCAACATGAGATTAGGTTTATTAACAAGTTTATAAACATAAAAACTTCTTTATAAACATAAAAACTACAACTTTTTAAACACACAAAAGTACAAATTTAATAGGTGGAATTTTATAGAGGTAGGCAAAAAGCAATTCAAATTGCAAAGTGAGAAAAAGACTGAAAATAGTAACTCAATTGCATTTCTAGAAAAGAATGTCCACATATGATTGAACCCCCCTCCCCCTGTCCGCTTGTTTCTCCTTTTTTGCACACCCCCTCCCCCCCTAAGGTGCGGACGTCTTTTATGGATGCTCCCATAGCATAAAATGCCCCTCAATTCGTGATAATCTTGGTAATCTAGGTAATCCCACCCGTATGCCCTCTATTATACACGCCACTATGATACCAAGGTTGGGATCCGGCAATATTTTTGGCACTCACTCAACGTTATAGTTTTTGTTTCACATTGCATTCTGATCCATTCAGGACTATGCTTTAGATTATCAGGAAATCATGTGTTATTTAATTCCTTTTTAGAAAGAATATTTGATTTTAAGCAATCAGGCATGAGTACACCTGAAATTCGGGCAAAATTATGATGGGGATGTTTTGAATTTTTATAATAATGGAGAGTATAAAGCTAATAGGGAACTCGTATAGTGTATATCATTATTTAGTGATTTACTTTTTCTCCCATAAATCGGGGTTCAAAAAGGCCCTGGAAAACCTGGAATTATGATACCTGTAAAAAATCTTAGGGCCACTCTGTTTTTCAAAAATCCCTTTTAGAGAGAGAAAGAATTCTCCCAGATACTTAGTCTATATGGCCACTACTCCTGTAAAGACCTGAAATAGGTTTCAGTCCAGCAAAACTATCCTTAAAAAATTAAAAATTGCACCACACCAAAGTCCTGGAATTTTCAAATCGATCTGAACTTGTCAGTTTTAGCCAATCTGAAGAGGAAAATATCACAATGCAATGCTTTTCAAGGTTTTCAAAAAAATAGGAAACAATGGGTATAAGTAGTGTAGACTATTTTTGGTTCGTATTCTATTCTTGTCCTAGATATTAAAGATGAAGAATTTATCGATGAAAGGAATAAACTTTATTTTATTTTACGTTGAATCGGGATCGAAGATTAATGAATTATAAGTTAAATTTTTTGTTCTGCAAATAAGTATTGTTTTGAAAGTAAACGATTGTAACTTTTGTTTGAAATATGACAGTTTTAATCATTCGCAACAAATTATGAAGCGTTCTCCAATGGTTGATTTTCATAGAAATAAAAAACATTGGCTATTAATACCACTTTTAGGTCGTATACTTTGGCTAAAACCAAAACCGAGACCCTTGGAAAGACTTTTTTTAAACTTTTCTTTATTGTCCTTAGAGAGAGTTTAAAACCAACCCTTAAGGTCTGCACATACCCGCTAGTACCCAAATCACTAAATATAAAAATAACTTCACTGGACATAAAAATTTGAGTTTTGCTACAAATCAACAACCATAAATTTTTAGCAATATTTTGAAACTTTTTCAACTCGCGAAAGTTTCTTCCTTTAAAGTATGCTATGGTCTCGTAGTGTTGGCATATCATAGTGACCTGTAATATTGGGCGAACGGGTGGGATTACCAAGATTTTCAGGATTACCACGAATTGAGGGGTTTTCTATGCTATGGTCTTATACATTGCTGGCGTAACAAAATTGTATACGATAATGAAATCTAGACTGAGGGCTTCATCGAAAGTCCGTCAGGTTAGGTTTTTGTCGCTGATAATATACCGTCATTACATTTTCAGTCTCCCATATATTGCAACGTTCCCAAAAACGGGTCTTTATCAGAGGGACCTGGCTAGTAATTTTGAAGCATGACAATAATAACATTTGATATTGATAAGAAAAGAGTTATTTTTATGTTTTGAAAATACTGGATGAATCAATACAAAATACGCGAAAGACTCCAAATCCCACCTAAATGAATAAACCCCCAGCGTAACCCTAGCCCTATCAGAGTGGGGTGGGGTGCACATTACGTAAGGACACTATGCTTTATTAGAAAAGATTCCGAAAAAATACAATTTAAACACAATGTTTTTTAATAGATGGAGTTGGCAGCCGCTGCAGCTAGAAGAGAGAAAAAGAAACCAGGTACATATGACTATTTTGTATGCCCGGTTGAATATTTCAATTTCGGTTATATCCTGTGTTATATCTACTTAAAGTTACATTTCATTCCATCATTTCGAATGAAACGAAATCAAACACTTTTAATTTCTTCTTTGAAAATCACTGATGAATTTTGAAAGAGAAAATGAGAGCGAAATCAAAAATGGAGATTAAATTAAAATTGCGTCATCGAGAAAATAGTTCTGGTGGTTTTAAGACCGCACAATGTCAGCTTACTTTTATTTTATCTAAGTTTTGGGGTTCTTCAAACCGATTTTACTGCACAACAGGGGGTTAAGATTTATTGAAAAATCGCAATACAAATGCTGACGTTAATAGCGGATTTTCATAAATAACTATTCTATTCCATGAGGTATTCCCCGAACCCCAAATTAATGAATTTTCACTGAAGGAAGCCTTTTTAAATACGAATTTCACAAACAACCATGAATTTGGCAAGCCGTTTGATAGTAAACGAGTTGACACAAGCTTTATTTTGAAAAAGAATTATTCACAAAGAAGTTTCGGTGTCTAACAACAACGACTTAATAATATAGATAGACCAAGAACTTCATACAATGGCTCTTAGAAATCTTTTGTTTTCTATTCATTTTGTATTCTTTCATCTTGCCGTCTTTCCGCCG
>JAUJPO010068767.1:0-12035 GCA_032270745.1 Tiaropsis multicirrata
TCTGCGCAGGGAGTCAATTACATAATTGCGCAGCTCGAAAATTACATATATGCGCAAAATAATTACATATCTGCGCAAAAATTACATATCTGCGCACAACACACCTCTTTAAAACGACTCCGCTATGCTTTCCAGCAATATCAATAAAAACTGAACTATTGCTAATCTACCATAATATAAAGCCCTTAAAAAGATTCCCTTTTCGATAGAAGGTTTTATGACCTTAAAAAGTTTAGATATAAAACCCTCCACCACGTTATCTAGGACTATATGTTTTGTTACATAATATTTGAGTTATTTGAGGTTTGATTATCAATCACAATATAATGAGTATGATTGAACAATATCAGGAAAAGAAATAAGTCAATCTAAATAAGAAAAGATCTACGAATGTTCCATTTATTCTTAAAAATCAAATTATCCACATTTTGAAGAACTTAAAATAATAAACTTATTGAAATGAATGAAATGTACGCTGTGTTTTAAAGTTTTTTTATTTTTGGTCTTTCATAATTATTTTTGTGGGATCTGCTTTTATTTTTAATTATATTATTTTCAGAGAATTAAAGATTATTTTGGAGAAGAAATCAGAACACAATAGAACAGTGGTGTTCTTAAGATTTCATATCCTTCTCGTGTTCATGGGAGGACACAAACCACGCCCACCTCTTCCCTCATGTTTTAAATATTCAGTGATTTTCTTTTAAAGATGAGGAGATGGGTTTTTTTACAAGAATTATCGTGATTGGGTTGGTCGTTAAATCTTGAAACAATTACTTCTTTTCTCTGTTTTTAAGTTAAAAATCTGGAAAGTAAATTCCATGGTCGGGACAAAAATGGCGTGTCTAATAAAGCTAAAGGTGATTATAAATCGCTGTGTTCCTACGATTGAATTGACAAGTGGATATTTCTTTGTCCGAAAAGTTAATCCATGCTATGAGTGGGGAGTTAAATACCAGAACTCTGATACAATAATAGTAATAATAGTATTTACTGCATACTCTGTGGCTCATTGTATCCGGGAAGGGGGATGCCGTACTTGAAAAATATACAGTGATATGGCTGCTGGTAACTGAGGGACACTGAGCCCGTACCCTTTTTTGTCCAAGTATCCCCCGGGTCAGTGTACTTTTTTTCTTTTAAGTCACTGGTAGGTTTTTTAGACTGAAAAATGAAAAATCAGTCACTCGCAGGGTCCTTTTTAAAAGAATTTGGATTATAGTTCCATTTAGGTCACTCTTGTCAAAAATTGGCCCAAAAATAGCCCGTACGGATCCAGTTTTCAAAATCTTTTGTTTTACTAGCTATTGGAACCATCAAGCCAGTATAAGCTTAAATTCAGATTACCAAACAATAATAAAGCCTAACAACGAACGAAAACTGACAGGGAGTGAGGAAATGTCGTGACTTCCAAAGAATTTTCTGCCGTTTACTGAAAAAACATTTTTTAAACTTAAATTAACACGAATTAAGCTCGGGTAAAACTCTAAAATTATTTTAACCATATGTAAAAGTTTATCTGTACCAGACCTAAAATCTATGGAAAATTCAAAAATTCGTTTTTATTTATTTCCATTCGCAATATATGGCTTCATATTTTTCAAACTATTAAATACGGCGGCGAAGTCAAGTTTGCCTCACACAGCTGAAAGTGAACCAAAACTAAATAACCCTTCCCTCATATACTTTTTACGGGGAAAACAGACGGTCTCATCGAAAAGACCAAGTTTCGAAAAAAATACCCAATTGAGCTAATTGTTACCCACTAGGAGGGTTGAGGCTGAGACAAAGGAAATCCTCAAACGTGTCATACAATATTCCTTTATTAGTCCCTTTCATTTACTCCTCTTTACAAGGGTCTTTATTTTCAAGTATTATGACGATTTTGAAAAAATTATTTGGAAATTCGGTCGCTATCGAGTTAATAATTTTTTTAATTACATGAACCCTAAAATGTGTTTTCTGTTATTTTTAGACCATTAGACCATTTTAAGGTTAAAAACTTTCAGTTACTGCCAGGTTAAATTCCCGCAAAATTAAACTCTTTTGCCAAGCCACCAAATTAAATTCCCTATCAAAGAACTTTTTCAGCCACCCGCCAAAATTAATTTCCGCCATTTTTTTTTTCCGGAAATTCGTTTAAAGGCTAGTACTTCTTTTTGAAAAACATAGTAACACATTAACATACTCCCTTGTTTCCTTGGAAACACATTACCCACAATGCCTGCTATTTTTGCTACAAAGTGAAATATCTTGATGCTACGCTCTTTTATTTCCTAACGTAAACATTCCTTCCTTTTTTATTGACAAAAATATTTTATATTTGCCATACTTTATTTTTGCCAATAGGTCAATAAGAAATAATGTGGTGAAAAAAGGGGCAGTGGTTTATTTACAATAGGGCACCAAAACTGAAGGGGTATTGGTTTTTTGTGGTATTCTTTTTCAACACTCCTTTCCTTTTTTATAGTTAGCGTTAGGCTAGAGGGTTTGTAACGTTTAGACGATTTTCTTGTGTTGCTGGAACCCCAGGTCTGGGGTTTTGGAGACAATGATGGAGTGTTTAAAAGTTCATCACGCATTTGAAACATTTGTCATATCTTAATTACATGTATTTTTGTTGAAAGCAATTAACTTGAGAATCAACTTTTATTGCATGTGTCATAAAAAGCTAAAAATAGTTAAACTTTTTATAAAACAATGTCCCAAAATAATTGAACTTTGTTTCAATTCCATGTGACAATTCCATTTTGCACTCCATGTAGAGTCTTTTTGAAAACACGCTTGCACACAAAATCATCTAGTAACAAACCCTACTCCTATCGCCAGCTACATAAAAATAGGGTTTGGTACAGGCTAATTCAAACATTCACTGCAAACCGTTGGGCTCCTCTTAAAATTCCTCTTAAAATGAAGGTCGTGGTAGAATAGAGTACCATAGGGGATAAATTTTATTTTAGAAATGCAAGACAACCACTCTACAATCAGTGAAAAGAGCAGTGCTTTGTTGCAGTCACTTTCGGACACTAAGAAGAATACCGTATTGGACAAAACTTATTCAAACAAATCTTTAGTCACCTGCTCTTTATTGTTAGAGTCGCTTTTGTTGGAGTAAGATAACGTATATTGTTTACCTGTCGAGATGCGATGATGTTTTCTTTAATTTGTCTCATGACTTCTTTTTCACGTTCTTTCCTCTCATTCTCATAAGAGATTGATCGTCTGTAAAATTCCTGATGATTCATTTTGTTTTGATAGATATGGTGAGTGAAAATTCCAAAATCCTTACATTTATAGTAATCTAATTTATCTAGAAAAAACAATTTTCACGACGTGAATATTGTATCGTTGAAAGGCCAAACCTGAGTTAAATGAATCAACGTATCGATCCCAGGGTGAACTGTCGGTGGCCGTGCGGGAGAAATAAAATAGGCAGAGGAGGAGGCCAACACTCAACGTATCGTCTCATATAATTCATCTGCTAAATTGAGACCATGTCGTTCTTTAGTACAAAAGTTTCTAAAAATTGCTTGAATAAAAGAGACTAATTTTTGTCTCGATGCTTCGTTCTCCAAACTCGTTTAAGGAGTCCTTACTACGGAAAACTTCAATGGACTCAAATTGGCATTTCCAAATTCCTCGTCTACAATGTCTGAGAAACGAAACAACTGCTGATCTTTTGCAGGGATTTAGCTGGTTTTTTTCAGAAAAAAACGTCGCGGCAAACGTTTAAGACGTCCTTAAATTTAAGTAAAATGCCATACTGGCATTTTGTCTTTCCTCTAGACTTTAAAAAGTATGTCTCGACAGAAGTCTTCTAATAGTTTCACTTTAAAGGGTTCCTACTATAATAAACAACAAAACACTTCCGTCAACATCCATCTCAAACGTACGTCACCTGAATACTCCAAGCCAAAAACAATTTACCAAGATCTCCATTAGGGTAAACAATATTTCAAAAGCAGAACAAACGTCGAATTTAAGAGACTTCTTATCAAAATATTAGCTCTAAGTAAAACTCCCTGGGCTGGGTGTCCCCACGTAGGCAAAATTGGGTACGGGGACATGCCAAGAGTCAGGGTAACTTTTTTGAAGTTCGGAAGTCTCTGACAGGGTTCCCAAACATTTTGTCAATGTCAATGATTAATCTCTAACAACGCTCCGTGCAACAGGTCCCTGTCTTTGTGTCAGTTATCAAGGTCAGTACCCCCCCCCCCTCCCACAAACATTTTGCCGATTGGTAGCATGGTCTTAAAGTGTAATGCTTCGTATTTAAATCCCAAAATATACTGCCAGGCAGAATGTTACAGATGTGGTTTAAATAGTATAACGTTACCATTGATAAAATATCAAATTCTTTCCAAGCTCAAATAAGAACAAAGCTACAACAGTGAACAAAACGTATCCCATCACAGTACCTACAACAACTTTGTCGAAAATTCAGAATTAAGAAGTTGGAAATACTAATGACAAAATATTTTAGAATGATTCAAGAATGCATCCTTTTCTTATTTAATCATCAGCATTTATAAATCAACTTATAAACAACCACGATAACTTGACCATAATATATATATTTACCTTTTTTTTTAATGCACAGCAATTGTAACATGAAACCTTAAAGTACAGGGGAGAGAGAGAGTGGCGAAAAATTTGTTTGAGTACTAATGGTTTGTTATTATTTACTGTTTACAAAAAAAATCATCCACCAATGATGATTAAGTTCTCCCTTTTCAAAAACAATTTCTGGATTTTCTCTCTGTTGTTATTTAGTCTCTCACTGTTCTGACGCGAATTTTTTCTAATCCAAATGATTTAAATATTCATCATTTTCATGCGTCAAGTTATTTCATCAAAATTATAGCAATCGTTTTTACTGGTTTTCTAGGCCAATTTTGAAGAAAAACCGCATAATCAACTTTTTCCAAATTTTATTAAAACTATCAATTAATTCACATGAGCTTATTATTTATAAGGAAATTAATTATTTTTGACAAAGATGGTTCAAGTTGCTAAATAAAGGCGCATGATTAAAAGAGTCTTCTAAAAATTGTAAGTTTTGAAGAACCAAACCTCTTCTTCTTTTTCTCCATAAAATTTTCAGGATATCAAAATTTCGCCTTGCAGTAATACCATACCGTTTAATACCGATTTGCCTATATCAAAGTGCATCAAAAAGCACACAGTACTTTAAACCGCAATCAAAATATCGGTTCTTTTGTTTTCGCAATGGTGCATTAATTTTTGTTTTGTTTTGTTTAATTGCAAAATATGCAAAGACCTTTTTTATATAAGCAGTAAAACAAAGTTACTTTGAAGCCATGAGTTATATTGATGTCTCTCCCGGGAGTTGAACCCATGTAATTCGAATTCTCAAGGGACCGAGAATTTCGTTCGAATTGCATGAGTTTCCAACTAAGTGAGTTTTTATTTCTTTTTGGCCTGATTTGATGAAAAAAGAATTTCCCAGGTTTACTTTTGCACATTTTTTCCTATTTTCCAGCTTGAGTAGTGAAATACTAGTATAATCTTGATAAAAACATTGATTTTAAAATTTGAAAAACTAACAATTTATAATTTTTCAAAAAAGTCTTTGATAATGGCTTGTTTCAAGTTCCGCTGTCTTTTCTTGCAAATCTTTCTTGCATTTTAGTGACGAGCTTTTGAAAGCGAGGAATATCTTCTCTTTATTTTTCTTTTCTTGTCTGCTTGGAACGGAGTATATGATGGATGTGTCTTTATTCAACATACCTTCCTCAGAAATCACCCAGCAGACACGGGATGTTGTTTTAACGTCCAAACAACGTTTTTCTAAAGTCAAACCGTTATTTGGACGTTGAAACAACGTTGAAGAAACGTCATGTGTCTGTTGGGAAGTAAGTAAGCTAATCGGGAAGGTCTAGTGTCGAAAGCGGCCGTACAACGGAGGAGTCTGTCCCTCTTTCGCTAACTTCTGGATGAATTTAGACTGAGGCGGAGCGTCACACCTGCCATCAGCTCCCAGAACTTACCACACAATTCAGTCTACTTTTTTTGTTACTCATTCACTGAGTGGACGATGGCCGGGGTCGAACCTACAATCTTTCGATTGTGATGTGAGCGCTCTACTACCGACTGAGCTAATGGTCAAAAACGTGTACTGATTTGTTATTGTAACGGAAACTTTATAACTTTATAATTTCTTTTGCTGGGAACTTAGTTAACAAGAATGAGCATGAGGAAATTTCAGTTTTGCAGAAACTTTTCCACTTGATATCATGATGCTTATAAAAATCGTATTTTCTAGGCTCTATCAAAATGTATCACCTTGTAAATATTTATGAAATTTGTATGACAATGTGTTTGGTTAACCTATAAATTCATTAGACTAATATGATGTCATATTCGATGCATCAAGAATAATTCATTCAAGTAATTCTAAAATGAATTTCGGGTTTCTTTAATAATCGAAAATGATGTAATTTTCTATGCTGATCAATGAACAAATTGATACGTTGTCCATTTGCCAAAGGGTCTTCGACGGAGAGTGTTGCTTTTATCCGTGTTCTTTATATGGTGAAAGTCAACACTCTCGTTCATAAATCCTCTCAATACACCAAATGGCCCAGCCTGCCTCCCAAAAATCGAGTAACTTTATAAGCGAACATGGGGGGGGGGCGTACCTGTTTAGAATGCGGGTTAACCAAAATCTGGGGGAAATGAATGGACATCCGAGAGGGAAACCCAGGGTAACGCAAAATTGTCTAAAATATCTTGAAAACTCAAAGGAGTTGGTCTAGAAACTAAAGGGGTATTCGTAAAAAAGCAAAAACAATATCCAAACCTTAATTGTTTCTACATACATATTATCACCAGTTAAAAACTCCAGTGTGACTCCCACGTTGTGTGCCTGCTGGGTACGCAAGGATAGCGAGAGGGCGCTCTTTTTCAGGCTTGCCATTGTTCAGTGTTCATTAAGGGTGTAGACACCATTGGGTGGGACCCTTTTTCTATCATTTCTTAACTTGTTTTTATGTGAACAAAGGTAAAAAAACTTTTATGATCATTAATAAATAATAAAGATCCTCTTACTCAAAAGGCCCATTTCTTTCACAACAGTTGTAAACAAGAGTTTTTTTTTACCCTGGTGACAAAATGTAGCGCAATGAATGCAATAAAGTGACATCACTGAAAAAAACCATGTCATTGTACCATCTATTCCACTAGATTAAAAAGTTCGAATTTTTAACCCCATCAAGGTTATTTCGAATCCGTATTGCGGGCACAGAAACGGCTGCCACTTTACTTGTGCACATTAAGTGTCCTGCTAGTTACCCCAAAATTCGCGCAGTCTCAAATCTTCTCTACTTATTCGATCTAAAAACTGCTGTATAAAGTTCGGACAAAAAAATGGGTTTTCAAAACAGACCCTTACAATGCCCTTTCCCAACAGTTTTAGTAAAGAATTTCTAAATTTTCTCAAATTTCCTACCCTTACAGTTCACCTGTATTTTTTAGGAATCTTGAAATTTACCTCTAAAGGACTGCATACCCGGTAGGTCACTTACCTTGAGTACCCTTCCCGGGCAGGTAGGACAACTCCTTTTATTTAATACGAATTCTGTGGTCCTTTGAACTAAGAAATCTTAAAAGGGCCACTCGTGTTCACAGATCTTACAGAGCATATTAACAGGACAGGAGTCCAACCAAAACTCACACGATTAATGTACGATATATCTCACCTTCAACTTATCTAATTTCTGTTGAAAAAGGACGGTCGTGTAGAAACCAGGACAGTATCACATTTTTCTTTTTGGCTTATTTCCTGCTATCCTGGTTTTATTTAGTAGATTTTACAGGATCTATGGAATCCTTGTGGATTAAACCTGGAACAAACTTTTTTTAACATTTGCTAGTATTGGTAAAAAGAAAGATGTCTTAAATATATTTTATCTTTACAAAAAAAAAAGGAATGCTTCCTATCAAAAATTATTTTACAATATGTGAAAAAAACATATTCATAATGCTAATAAAATTTTAACTTTAACTTAATGAGAATGAAGGAAGAACATATGTTACCTTATCGGACAAAATCTTTTATTCGTCGGACAAAATCTTAGTCACCAGAATCTCCAAATTTTTTAGTCACTTTTAAATAGTTGAAAAAAAGCCTAAAACCAAGAAAACTTTATTAATCTGACAAAAATATTAGTCATCATTCCAAATTATTAATTTGTCACTTTTGTCCTAAAAATCAACCCATAATAAATTTGCTTTTGAGTTAGGAATAACAACACATCTGAAAAAGGTAATTACGTAATCTTTTAAACGAAAACATGCCATTAGTAAATGTCTTGAATTGAGGAAAATGCTAAATGAAAATGCCACACTGTCAGTGCCAAGAAAAAAACTTATTTGAAAAGTAAACTTATTTGAAAACTATTTATATAAAAACAAAACCGAAAATAATAATAAAAGTATATTACAGAAAATTCTAAAATTTCAATATAAAAATCAGTATTTTTTTTCAAAATACATAATCTCAGCGCAATTTGTGCAAAATAGCTACCGGCACTCCACCCCAGTTAGTGAGAAATATTTCCACTGGCTCTGAGCTCTACCCCAGCTTCTTGCAGCAAAAAGGTGAGCATTTGTTTCTCCAAAAAATAAGATATTCGATATGATTTCTAGAGATAATGTTGACCATGTATTATTAATACACGAGTATGTTCTCAGTGGAACATCATTCAAGAACATACTCGAATACAGTAAAGCCTAAAATACGTTTCTCGGATAGACCTTTTCATAAATTACGTCATGAGCAACGACTACCTTGTTTTGAATTAAGCGCTATGGTAACCGAATCCCAAGGGAGCTTATCAAGACTCCATTTATAGATGTGTCATTCTGAGTCTCGTGAGGCATAATCACCTGGGTAATTGTATGAGAACGAGGCAGTCGACGTAATTTATGAAAAGGTTTATTCTCTTATGTTTTTTAATTCGTTTTGATCATTTTTACACGCAACGCACCTATATCTCATTGGAGAACAATATGAGATATTATCACCAAATAAAGATTTTAAGCCGACAGATAAATAAAGATATTGCAGCCGACTGAGAGTTTACAGACTGGTAGTCGGTATAGGTTTAGCACGAACGGAAATTCGTCCGTCGCCTGTCTCCCTTAGTTCTTCGTTTCCATTATGGTCTATTGTTAGAGATATCGGAATGATGTTAAAACTTGGAGCATCGCATTCTACTCCCTGGTTGTGGACGATAGAATGGGTCGAAGAGTTCGGCGTCTTAGAGCCGCCGATCGAGTGAGTCGATGACGTCGCTGGTTTAGAGCCAATTAAGGGTCCAGATGAGCGTAACTCCAATGTGATGTTTTGCGGACGTCGGCATTTGACGGAGCTTAATTTGACGGGAATTTGATGCTTACGGTTTGAGTCTAAGTATTTTTGTTGGTCATCTTTTTCGATTAGGCGGTTTCCTTGTATTTCGAGGGTGACAGCTTCAGGATTTGGTATAGGTTGTTGATTGTTGGAGTTACTTGGAAACACCATTTTCTTAGATGTGTTGACGATGGGGCCATTGCAACTCGATCCTAAAATAATAATAATGTAAAAAGAAACGGTTATTTTCATGCGCTGATGTTGGGGATGCATCACGCCTCATGGAATCACGGGGTTTTGGTATGTTTTTTAACGGTGTTTTGTACACAGTGCACTATGATAAAAAAATTCGGGGTCACGGAAATCGGAATCACGGGAATCGGGATTGGGAAACATGCAAATCATGAAAGAATACCCCAATCACGTCATCGCACTAATATTACCAAAAGAGGGGAGCTTTTCAGATTACTGAATACAGTTGACTCGCTCTAATTCGAATCTCTACTATTCGAATCTCTCTACTATTCGAACAAAATAAAAGTCACCGTCAAGAGACTTTCTACTACAGAGACTTTCTACTATTTGAATCTCTCTATAATTCGAACAAAAAATCCCCCCCTTGGGATTCGAATTAGAGAGAGTCAACTGTATTTAGAGTTGATGGGTATCAGGAGCAAGCAGTCATATTAGAGATTAAAAATGACTGATTCAAAATTAAATCTCTCAGTCTTAAATTGAAAAAACAAATCGATTATGATAAATGTTTTTGAATAGCATCATCACGGCTGATGATGTACGTATCAATTTAATTTGTGGGTTTTCAATAGTCTCCTGCTTATTACCTTTTTATGTCGAAACCAAATTAAAATTTATGTTTATGCCAGGAGGATTAATTGATCTAGGTATATGAATTTTACCAGGTTGTCAATCAAACTCACAAGCACATGTTAACCCAGCAGACACGAAAGGTTGTTCCAATGCTGGAACGTTATTTGGACGTTCAAAACAATTTTGGAGTAACGTCTTGTATCTGATGGGAAGGCTCTTCACCGCAATTAGTTTCAGAAAATATTCGCAAATACGAACAGACCCTAACAAAATTTCCACAAATTTCATCAGACTTGATATAGACTGGAAGTTGACTTAATTTTATTCGATACTGTGAAATCTATCAGCGGGAGTCATCTAGGCGATAGACTAGGTAGGTGGATTTGTCTGGGTTTGTCAGTTACTCATGACGATAAAGAGTTGCTATATCAATATTTTAAGTGTTCTGTCAAGCTAATCTGTCTGATATAAAAAAAACGTGAGTGTTTCCGAAAGGGCAAATTTTGGTCATTGAATTTCTTGTATCAAAAATTTTGACGTGTATTGTGAGATACCTAGGTAACTAAAGGTTGGTTAATTTTGTTTCTCTTATTAAGTGATTTGAGGTCACCAATTAGCCTGCTAATATAGACCAAACAGGTGTCAGAGGTTCGACTTCGCTCGATTTAATCAAGAAAAATAACTCAGAAACTAGCAAAATGAATTTGAAAGAGCTAAAATGACTCAAAAATGTTCTGAATTCCAAATGTTTTTTATTTTTATTTTTCGTCGATACTAGCTTTGTTTTATAGGATAAATACCGCCCAGTAAAAACTGAATGTAATTTTGACGCCCCAAACTACGTCACATGGACGTCAAAACAACGTTACGAGTTACTGGTAGGAAAAGCCTCCGGATAATCATAAACGATTTTCTTTAAACATATTTAACAAAAGATACTTTCCCTACAGGCTTGGAACATTGTTCAAACGACCAAACAACGTTGTTTCAGTGTCAGTGTTGTTTGGACGTTGAAACAATGTTGAAATAATGCTGTGTGTCTTCTGGACTGTAATGGAGAAAAAAACTACACAAAAATATGTAAGAATGTGTCAGATGTTTAAAATAGACAGGATATGGACGACTCTGACAACTATGTCAACCAACCAGCTGGTCAGTAAAAAATATCATCTGTCAATTTTTATTACAATAAAGAATAATTAAATTATTCGATTTTTCTTATTGAGTTATATCCCGAAGAGCCTACTATTGGTGGAAGGAAGCTCCTCTAACTATGAATGTTATCAGAGGCGGATACAGAAGGTACTCAAAGTTTTTGACGGAGAGTGTTGACTCGCAATCAAGCAAAAGCAAAAGTCCCGTCAAATTATAGAACTAAGATCTAAGACAATATGCTAGATTTTTCTGCATTACACATCATTTGAAGCCTATCCTGTTATCATGATAAATCTCGACTCTAATGCATACAACAGTCTGTTTAATTAGCATACCATATCTAATTAGGAAGGTCTTTAGTTTAATTGCGACGAGACTACCAGATTAGTAAACTGAGAAATCTATAGATTAGAAATAAAGTAGAAAGTTAGAAAAATTATTTGAAAATTTAATCAAGAAAAGATCTTTCAGTAAATCCTTTCTTCAGTACCTACTTTCTACAAACCCAGCAAGCAAAAACCGTTTTTCAACATTGTTTCAAGGCCTTTTCAACGTTAAAAATTTTTTTTGTTTCTACTGTCTACTGGAATAGGACTTGCCACGGTGATCTGCTGTTAGAAGTATGAAAATCGGGGAAACTTTGACGCATTTATTTAAATATCTCGTGTTTTAATAG
>JAUJPO010068778.1:0-12035 GCA_032270745.1 Tiaropsis multicirrata
CAACTAAACCAAATTCAAAGTCATCATAAACTGTCAGAGTAAAGCTCCAGAGAAAAATGAATATTCATTCCTGACCTTGCTGATAGTCGGAAAATACCGGCATACTAAAAGAGCTAAATATAACGGAGGTAACATTTAGCCTATTATTCCTGACCTAGCCAAAAGTCGCAAAGTACGCGCATACTAAATGAGATAAAGGTGACGGAGATAACATTTAGCCTGTAAATGCAAATTACAGCTATAAAATTACAAACACACAAACACGGGCACGGTGCTCTTGAAAGGCCCACTCGCTTAGCGCTGGGCCAATTACTTTTAGCTGGCTCAAGTTTGAAAAGAGAAAAACCTGTGGTCGAATTTCAGTTTATTTTAATTCGTTTTACAGTGGTATGAGACGGCTATTTGAACAGCTGATTGATTGAACAACATTTTCCTTAACTGATAGTAGTTCGAACACCACGAGTTCAAATACAGCTACTTCGTCGAATCTCGCTATGTTCTACTAAGAAAAAGGAGCGAAGCGATTTCGTTATAGAGACATTGAGGCCCGCAGGGGCCAGCGGCATGCCGGCATAAGGAAACATCCTAAACATCCTAGTATTTGTCAATTGGGGATAAATAAACCTAGTGGCAACGAGACCTTTTTAACTAAATTATTTTAGAGTACTTTAATCGGATTAATTTTCTCGAGATCTATAAATTTCGTACAAAAAAAGTCAGTTTGAGAAATTTCGCAAAATGACCATAAAAATAGACACATCTTAACAAAATTGCATTTCTTTTTGGTTTTCGGCAGTAAAACAGTAATTCAAAAAATGTCGTTTCAATTTAACTTCGCGATAAAAGATTTTGTAAACATTTCGTAAAATCGAGAAATTTTAATCTCGCCAAAAACTAATTCGATTGCCTTAAATTGACTTACATTTGCCGAAGTTTTGGTAGATAGCCAAAAGGAGGAACGCGGTCGATATCATTACCACCAAATTTGATGGTCTGCAATGGAGATTCACCGTCAAAATCGAAAGCTCCATTCTCGATAGTTTTAATCAAATTGTTCTCAATGAATAATGTCGCCATCTTTAAATTGGTACGAAAAACACCGCTTGGAAGAAGTGTGATTTTGTTTTTGTTGAGATCCCTATAGATAGAAAAACCTTTTTTGTAATTACCCCAGCGGGCATAGAAAGTTATTCTAACGTCGAAATAACATTATTTTAATGTCAGAACGTTATTTGGACGCTGAAAGAACTTTGGTTGCTGGTATAATCGATAACTACGCTTTTTTATATAAGAATGGTGTTTTTGGGTTTCATGATAAAAACCATTAAATTGAAAGACAAGAATAAAATAGGCAAGTTGAGTCAGCTAGACTAGAGAAAGATTTTAGAAAATTCCGAAAATAAATTTGACCTTGAAAAATTTAAAATTTTATTCAAACAAAATCCAAAACCAAGAATATTCAAAGAACTTATTAAGAATTGTCGAACGCGCTAACCGCACTGGATCAACTTCATTATCTTTCAAATCATTCGTAGGCCCAATTGTAAATTTAATTACTTATTTACTGCTCACTCTTTCATTTTATACTTACATACAGTTATACTGAGTAAAACATTCAAAATATTATTTCAAAACAGAGGTTTTAGGTTTGACATTTTAATCAAATTTTTATTAATATCTAATAATTTTGATACATATCTGTGGTAACTTTGGTAACTGTTGTTTTTAGTTTTATTTGGAAAATTTTTCATCATGTTTAACTCAAAACCGCCATAATATTTTTCGCCAAAATATAAAGTGCTTGCCAAAATTAAAAAAGTTATGGTTCGCTGAAATAATTCGCCAAAATTGATAATTTATGGCCTTTAACCAAAATCACCCCTTTTTATCGAAATAGCCTAAATAATAACGGTAATTTGCCGAAATAAATTCTCACTAAAAAAAAGTGACAACTTACAATTTCTTCATGTTGGTGAAAGCTGCCAAAGCATTTGTAGGTAGTACCTGAATCTCATTGTCACTCAAATCTAATGTCTCTATTGCCGTGAAGCTTTGTAAAGGTCTGACAGGAAAAACAGATATTTTGTTGCGTTGAAGTTCAATCGACTTCGTTATTGTCAGTCCAACAAACGCATCGTCGTGTAACGCACGTATTGAGTTATCAGCCAGCTTTCTAAAAAAGTGAACATTTCAAAATAGTTCAATGTTATTAACATTACAAAAAAATCTTCCAGGGTGTCTAACTAACTATTTTTGATTTGACATTGTGAGCAAACTGAGAAATATTTGTTTTCTTCATTTTTTCTTTAATCATGTAGAGGAAATTTTGAATTTTATTTGCTTCATTGGTTCAAAAGTTATTAGTATAAAAAACGCAATAAATTCAAGGGGTGTTTAAATGTGATTTCAGCTCGGACTGAAATGAATATACCCGTGCTTACATGAAAGTGGCGGGTTGAAACTCGACCCGGGTCAGTTTTTTAACCACGGGACTCGAAAGACATGTAAATCAAAATTTGTCAAATTTAAGCAACATTCTGTATTCTATACTTTTGTGAGTGTATTTTTTTATCTGGGGTGAGCAATATTCGGCAGGGTTGCAAAACATACAATTATGTACTAGCCGTATATGTATAAGAATAGCGAGGTGATTTAGACCCTCTCGATTTGCAAGTTGCAAGCAAAATCTGTCAAAATTCTCAAACATCAGAATCTTATATCAAACAACAGTATGATCATGGGAATCAAAGAGGCCCCATTCTCCTCTGGATCTGCTAATGGATCTTGTTCCTTTTCATTTTTTCGCGCGCTTTTTTTTAAATGGAACGAAGAATTCAACAATCGAACGTTTAAACATTCGAATTCGAATTCAAAAATCTCAAAAAAAACAACAACATCAAATTTTACTGAACACTGAACAGAACAGGGGAAAGACTAAAAAAGACATGGACGAATGAATTTATTACTGATCAATGAGAATTGTTAAAGGTTATAGCCGGCTATATAAGGGTAGGATCATGGTCTTGCGCCGGCGTGCTGACAATGCATGGATATTAGCTACAACCTCAGACCGCGGTATCTGCCCGATATCTGTGGTTTGTAGCAATGGAAATTAATACAATAACAAAACAGCCTTCGCCCGCTTGATCCAAAAAGTGCTGACTCATCTTGCATGCTTTGCAGGCGTGCGCTACGGTAAATATTTCTGATTCAGTTTTTCCTAGATACATATGATCGGCTATAACCTTTAAGGCTATTTCTTTCTTGAAAAGTCTGGCTTGGTTTAAGTTATATATTGTTTGTTTGCTGCAACTTTATTGTTTTGTGTTTTTACGAGTTTTAAGAAATATTTTGAGCTCAAAACCTTTTTTGATTTCATGACGGATACTCGTAATGGTTTTGTTTCAATGCCAAGTTCAAGGTAAGCGGTTTAAAATCGGAGGTAGGAGGTCTTGATTTTTCTTGCTTGTTTTGTTTGCAGTGAAATATGCCTTGACAAAACGAGATGTTTTCTTCGAATCCAGCAAGAGCTCTAGATACTATTGAAAGTTATTTCTTCCCACTAAAGAACTTGTTCTTTTGGAATGAAAACCTATATATTCACTACTTGAACATCTGTGGTCTCTACCTGTTCAATCTGAATGTCTCTTTCTCTTCCAGGGGTACTGTAACTAGAGGGTTATTGGATGACGGGGCATGGGTAGAACAGATTTTTTTCTTTGAGAAATTGTGCCTCCCTTAGCTTTGATATGAGAGACTTTGGAAGTTTTGCATCTTCTTTAGTCCATTTAGTACATTTTATAGTAGATGTAACTAATGCCCTTGGGAAAACCTTTGTCTATGTTTGAAAGATGCAACAACTTTTGAAAAATTCATAATAGTTCTACTCTTCTTGTAGTCTCAAAAAACTAAATTAAAAGAGGATTTACAGTTGAAAATATTTGAGGAGTAAAAACAATATCTGCCCTTCTTCCCCTTTACCGTCCTTTAAAAAAGCCTGTATCAAACTTTTGTCAAAAATTCAACCAGAAATTGCTAGGAATAATGTGGTTTGATACAGGCTTGCCTGGTTTTAGGTCATCTTTTCTTAACCCCAAAGGAGTGCAATTTTTCTTATTAAACCATCCCCGTGAATCTGAGGTATAAACCCGAATCGGGAAAGGTATAAGTCGAGGCAGACGGGAATCTGAAAAAAAACCTTACCTTGAAATATTGAAAGTATAGATTTACCACACTTGCAATTTTTATTTGTACTTCCATTGTATGTCTAAATCTTAAAGGTACGCACAGACTATAGCAAAACTGCTCCGCTCATATTTATTTGCTTCGCAATAAAATATAGCTAACAATTGTAACATATAGCTACAGTCAGACAAAATCTCATGGAATGCAGAGGGGTCCAGCCTCCAGCAATTTTCAGGGGGGACCTAGAAGAAAAAGCCCCACCCAAAACAGAAAAGATTCAGCCCCCCTTCACTCTGTAGGGGAAATGAGAACAGTCATGGTACAGATTATTATAGAAAAATCTGTCATTAGTGTACTAAAAATTGCTAAGATATTCCATGTACCAAAAACAGTTTTTTCACATTTCATACCACAAGCACTCCATGAAGGAGTAACTTTAACTGATTTCTTAGCCTTCTTTGTCCTTCTTTTATACTCATAGCCTAGTCTGTACTATATACAGTCTAGTCTACACTCCACCATAAAGGCTAATTATTAGAAAGTTAATTATCTCAGATTCAATTGATATTTCCTGCAAAATAAAAAGGGGTGACAAAATTAGGGAGGGGTGATGGAGATCTTAGCAATCTTAGGTACCAAGTTGGGGATAATTATTTCTTTATGACTGGATAGTTTATTAGATATACAACTTTTAAAATTAGGTTTAAAAATTCCCAACCAGGTTATTAATGAGATAATAAAATTTCTAATAATTAGCCTTTATGGTGGAGTGCAAACTAGACTGTATATAGTACAGACTGTATATAGGACGACTTATCGAACTCTCACAGTCTTAGCTCCAATTTGGGTTTGATTAGTCCGATTGGTTAGTTCGATTAGTCTGATCAGTTAGTTCGATTAGTCCATGATATTATGCATTATTTAACCATTCAAGAATATGAAAGATAATTCTTTAATATTCCGCAACGCCTAAATTATCTCTCTAAGGATTGAATCTAATACACAGGCTGTTTCGACACAGGTGTCAGAGTAGGCTGATTTTCGAAAATGCATTAGGTCGTTCAACAGAAGAAATTCGAAAAATGGCTCTTAAAGATTTGGCTGTATTTTCATTTTCAGTCGGGTTCAACAGAAGAATACTCCATGATCAGATTATAGTCCGTGAGTGGAGTATAATATGGCGTTATAGATTTTCTCTGGTCACAACTTGCACTGCAAACACATAACAAACAGATCCATCTGGTCTTCATTTAACATTGTTTTAAATTGTAAAAAACACTGCCAGTGCTTACACGAAGGAGCTGCTGCCCTCTGTTGAATCTGTTTATTATGGTCACATGGTTATACCCGGGCAGAAAATCGGTTGCCTGAATTCATAGACCAATAGACCTGTTTCATGTGATGTCACATGTTTACATCGCTCATTTACAACCCACAATACTGCCTGATTTCAGAGGCAGAAAGACAACAACATTAGCTGGAGGCACGCAGTTTAGGTAAATTTTCTTAGGATCTAAAATTTTAGATAATAATTTAGGATTCTTATACTAAAATTTCATTTCAAAGAGGTTTTGGATAATAAATAAAATCAAAACTGACTTCTTCCAGCCAGTGCTTCGTGTTTTCTGCCTTAGCATGCAAAACATTGAAACCGGTCTATCAAAAGAGAGTTTAAAGCAAAACACGGGTAGAATGAGCTCCCCCGCAGAGTTATGAATTAAGTTTCGTTTTCGATTTGGAACTGTCATTATCATATTTTCGACCAGCAAAGTTTTTAAGATGGTGCTGTGCAAGTTGTGACCAGAGTGTGCATGTTGTGTAAGTTGACGATATATTGTATACACCTTCATAAATCTTCAGTCAAAAAGCAAGATTCCCAACCAGGTTAAATGGTTGTCTTGTTCCTTCCTTGACTTCAAGAAGTTCCCCTTATTTTTGTTTTCAGACTTGCCAAAGCCTTTCCCCCTTAACACAGGAGAGGACAAAATTATCAAAGAGAAAATTTTTACAATCAATTCCATTTATTGCTATTGTTTTTTCTAGAAAAGGAAAAATGTCAAGTTCAGATGAAGAAGATATAAATGAACAGCAATTAAAGATAACGTTGGTAGGAGATGGTACTGCTGGTAAAACTTCACTCTGTACACGTCTTGCACAAGAAAATTTTGATAAACAATACAAACAGACTATGGGTCTTGATTTCTTCATGAAACGTTATTCATTACCAGGAAATACAAATGTCACTTTACAAGTTTGGGATATTGGGGGACAGCAGATTGGGGGTAAAATGCTGGATACATATTTATATGGTGCCAATGGAATTGTGTTGGTATATGACGTTACAAATCATAACAGTTTTGAAAATTTACAAGACTGGTTTGAGGTCATTAAACAAACTTACGCTAAAAGTGAAAAGAAACCATACCTTGCTTTGATTGGAAATAAAAAAGACTTGGAACATCTTCGTACAGTTAAAAGAGAAAAGCATGTTGAATTTGCGCAAGAAAATGGAATGGCAAATTTTTTCTTATCGGCCAAATCAGGTGATCAGGTCAATTATTGTTTTCAAAAGATTGCAGCTGATATTCTGGGAATCAGATTGTCAAAGCAAGAAGTCGAACAATCTAATCGTGTTATTAAAGCAGACATTGTAAACTACAAAGAAATGGCTACCCCTGCATTACACACAGGATCAAGCCATACCAAAAGCTCTCTATGTTCTATTCAATGAATTTTTAAAACCTTAAAAAAAATGAATCATTATCAGTGTGTTTTAAATGTAATCTTTTTTAACTCAAGCACAGTTTAATTTATTGATTTTAGCATTTTGTTTTATCTAGAAATCATAAATATTTATTTATTTTCAACCAAGATGATTATATGACTGTGATACATTTGTTTCAAATGTTTCAACAAACTAAAATTAAATTAACTCTGGTGATATTTAAAACGGTTCGTCAAATATATCATGGGTTATAAAAATTAATTCATTTTTTTTATTTAGATTGTTCTGATCAACTTATTGAACCAATTTTTGTACTTTAAATTGATGATAAAACTTTTTTATATTTTGAAAATTATTTTCAGCAATGAGGCATTTTGATTCAATTAACTTTTGTTTATTTTTTCAGAAAAATAAGATAACAAAATAAAGTAGTAGTAAAAGTATGGCACCAAAAAATAAGAATGATGGTGGATCAAAAACCTGGAGATCTGAGGAGGAGAAAGAGAAAGTTCAAGCTATTGTTATTGCAGACTCATTCAACCGAAAGTTTACACCGATTACACAAGAAATGCCAAGGGTAGGTCTTATTTGAGAGCTGGATAACAGAAACAATGTGCCAACACTAAAATTTATAGCAAAATCAGCTCAAAATTGAATTGTTCAATAGTCAATCTAGCCTTAGTAGGAATATTACCAATTTCTCTTCTAACTTCAGGCATTGCTACCATTGGGAAATAAAGTGCTGATAGATTACACAATTGAATACCTGATGAATGCTGGTATCAATGAAATGATAATCTTCTGTTGTGCGTTTGGTGAAAAGATACGAGAACATGTTAAGTATGTTTTGTTAATAATGATTTGCATGTTTCGTAAAGTTAAGGAATTAAATTGTTTCCGCGTAGTTTTGCTAGATGAACAAATCTAGAATAATAACTAGAACATGAATAGTAAAACTAAAGAAATAAAATTTTTAATGGTTAAAACTATGAACAGAAAGATTGCCTTGTTATGAGATCTAGCCAGATTTTTTGCTTCTGAGAGCTATAAATCTTAAAATCACGATATTGTACTCTAATTGTATTATGTGATAAATATATAGAACTAGAACTATATTTCTTTCTACTCTCTAGCTTTTTTCCAAAACTAGTATTATTGGTACAATATTACTACTACTATTACTACTTTAAATGATGTTATTCTTTCTTTGTAGCATTAATTGGAAATGCAACAAGAACTTCAAAATTAATTGCGTATTATCTTCAGTAACAGAATGTATATCTCTTGGAGACGCATTGCGTGAAATTGATAGAGAGGTAACTTATACTGTAAACAAATTAAGGAAATTCCACTGTAACCATTTTGTGCTGTTTTTCTCTTTATTTAGTAGAAGACAAGACACAATGAGTTTTAGGTCCCTCTTTTTATAAAAAATACCTTATTATTGTGCTGTACAATTTCAATTATTTTAAGGGATTGATTCGGTCAGATTTTTTGTTGGTCCCTGGTGATCTTGTGTGCAATCTTCAAATAGAAAACATCCTTGAACAACATAAGTAAGTCTACCAAAATAAATATTGCTTGATTCTTCAAACATATTGTTGTTTAAACCCTCCATATTAATAAGCTTGAGATCACTTGATATTTTTTGTGTAAGTGGCCTGGTACTTTCAAGCTGTAATGTTTTGATTTTTTCTCTGCTTCAACAACAGTTCTTCAAGTCAATTGCTCTTTCAGTGAAAAACAGTTACCTTAATGGGATAAAATTTCACGGGAATAAATTTGAGTTGATCTGTGTGTCCAAAACACATTCATTTGGTTGACATTTGGTACAATGTTCCTTGGATAGATATCTGGGGCGTTTCATTTTTTAAGTTTTAGCACCAAAACTTTGGGGCAGCCTGGAACTGGTCAGCCCAAAAATTGTTGAATTTGACATACTTTGGTTTTCCTGGATAGTTACATAACTCCACAACTGGCTGAAATTATTTCCTATTTTTAGGGTTTACAATTTGGGTATTGAAATTATTTAAATGATACTGAAGTTGAACCAAGTGTGAAAGAAAAGAGCATTTTATTCCAAGAAAAACGAGTTTAAAAAGTGTGGTTAGCAAGTAATTATAGATTTGTGCAATAAAAGTTAATTTTATTTTAGGGTTCAACGGAAGAAAGAGAAGAATCTTGTAATGACTATGCTATATCGTGAACTAGCACCTGGACATTTTAGTAGGTAAATATGTGATGACTTTTCAAAGAACCCCCCCCCCCCCCCTTAAATTATTGTACAATTTATGTTGTACACTACTGTCACTTTTTAGATGCAAAGAGGAGGACGCGTTTATCGCAATGGATTCCGATACACATCAAATCGTACAATATCAAAAGTCTCATGCTTGTACAGCTTTTGATCTCTCAAACGTGAGTGAATGTTTCAGTAAAATGTGATACCAAAATGTTATGGTTTGGTTCCGTGAATTGATCACTTAGATCACAACTGTTATTGATTGAACAATTTCTTTCTTTTGATATAGAATGTTTGGATGAGTGGTCGTGATGTTGATATCCATTACAATCTCAGTTTCACACATGTTGCTCTTTGTTCTCCACAGGTAGTTTTTTTGTATTATTTTGAAAGCATGATGCGTACAGAAAAGGTGATATTGCAAGGCCACCTTCATAAGAATATAGAGTACTTAATGTAGGTTGCATGGCGTAAATTTATGATAAGAATAGATACCACCTGGTATTGTCCCACGACAAAGTTTCATTGTTTGATGGTCTAGCGGAGCCAATCAAATTATTTTTTAATTAATATTTTTATTCCATTAGATAGATGAAAGCCTAACTTAAAGTTTGATTCAGTTCAGTGTTACCAATAAGCTTTTAAAGTAAAATTTACTTCAAAAAAAGTGCAAAATTACGCCAATACCATATCCGTATACTGGATCAAACACTTTTTTGTAGGGCACACTGTATGTATAAGAGGGGTTTACTTTGTTTTTAGGTTGCACCTTTGTTTACAGATAATTTCGACTATCAAACACTGGATGATTTTGTCAAAGGTGTTCTCATCAACGAAGATGTAAGAATTTATCATTCTGTAGGTATAACAAATCCCAGCGAAAAAAAGGCAAAATGGGTACAGCGATGCGCCTCTTCGCAGAGTACCTTTTTAGGCAAAAACACAAAAATGGAAAATCAATCCCCTAGGGTCCCTTTTTTAGAAAATTTGAGAGAGAAAAAAGACTTTTTTTGGAAAGATTTGGAATTTGACTCCCATTCAGGGTCCCTTTTCCACGATTTTGGGCAAAAATTCACCAAAATTTATCCCACGTAGCATCGCTTTTCAAAACCCGAAACGGCACACCCTTGCCGAACCATAAGGTCAGTACCCAACTCACTCACGGGTAACAAATTGGTCATTGGTGACATAATCTATAACAACTATTGTAAAGCTTTCAATTGTGCTTACCACTTTAGATCATGGGTGATAAAATAAATGGAGCCGTTATAAAAGAAGGGTATTCGTGTCGAGTCAATGATCTACACATGTATAACGCTATTAGGTAAGCAGTTTCTAGTCTAAATAAATTTCTAAGTTTTTCCATTTGGTTGGCGGGGATAAAAGGCTTTGATAGGTGAAAAACCTGTGTAATGCATGATCCGATTTGATCATCTAAAACCAGTTTTCTTTGATCTTATTTTTGTTGTTGTTTTCACACAACAGAATAACCAATATCTTGTTACTTTATCTTTCAGCTTAGACTTGCTAGGCAGATGGACTTACCCAGTGACAGTTGATACTACTGAATGTCCACTGGGAAGAAACAATATTTACATTCATAATGACGTCATTGTTGACAA
This sequence comes from Tiaropsis multicirrata, assembly GCA_032270745.1. NCBI lineage: Eukaryota > Metazoa > Cnidaria > Hydrozoa > Leptothecata > Tiaropsidae > Tiaropsis > Tiaropsis multicirrata. Next base: position 10,775 of record JAUJPO010068778.1, read on the forward strand.
GTATGCTTTTTTTAAATGTTACTCAACAATGTTTTGATGCTCTATACTTTACTTCCACTTTACACAGTTTTACGGTTTCGCTAGAGTAATTTATCTTAAAGATTAGGTTTTCTATAAAAATAACAATAAAAATATAAGATGTTCTATTTTTAGTATTAAAACCCTAGATTTTGCCTTTGGTACATTTTGGGCCAACCTGTTACCAAAATCCCTTAAAAGCCTCTCCTTCATTTTTTTATATGATTTTTTTAGAGATTGTACATTAAAGACAAAAGTGCTGGTTGGTAAAGGAACAACGATTGGAGAAAAAACGCATATCACACAAAGCACAATCGGAAGTAATTGCAAAATAGGTATTACAAATTATAAATTTTGAGACAGGTAGTTTGATTAAGTAAGATTGATTTGAATTAAAGAAGCTGGTATTCTTATTATGTTCATTATTTTATTTTATTAAATTGCTGTTTGTTTCTCAGGAAAAAATGCGACGATAAAGAATTCATATATTTGGAACGATACGGTGATCGAAGATAATTGCTCCATTGTTCAATCTATCATTTGTGAGAATTGTCAAATTAATAGGTATGTTTTACTCTTTCAATAACGTGACAGACTCTATGTAGCGTGTATCCACTGAAAAAAACACAATAATAACAACACTAAAGCATGATCATGTTTTTATATAAAGGCAATTTGTGTTAATTTTTTCCCTTTTTTTTTAGGAATGTTAAAATGGTAGACGCAATGATATCTTACAAAGTGAGTGAATTTATCTTAATGAAAACTGACTTACTATCAAAAGAATGAAGTTTTGATTTCTCTTTTAAAAGCTCTATAATAGAGATTTAAAAAAGTTCTTGATTTATTCACTTGTTGTAGGTTTGTATTGACGAAGGAATTGAATTGAAACCATGTAGCAGAGTGTCACTGAAGAAACCAGATGCTTTTGATGACATGGATGATGAAAGTGATTTGAATGACGATATGAAAAAACTTGATATAAACGAAAAGAAAGGTTTGTTGACCCTCTTTAGTTAGAGAAATATAGGTAATCTTTAAGTACCCCTTCTCGGGCTCGTTTTTACGGTGTTGGACCTTTTTTCAATCGGTATGACAACAGTTGCTGCCAAAAAAACTAATGTAAAACATTTTATAAAGACTATCAATTTCATTTTTTATTTAAAATAAGGCGAGACCAAATTAATTTGTTGTTCTACGGGCAGATCGTTGGGAAAATATGGGTCGGTCGGTCGACAAAATA
>JAUJPO010068789.1:0-26328 GCA_032270745.1 Tiaropsis multicirrata
CATTGTCAGTATCGCCATCTCTGAAAAGATATTCTTTACGTCTTGGTGTGTTGACCAAGGCACTTCGGTCGATATTGTTTATAGCGTTAAAAGCTGCTTTACTATCACTTGAGGAAACGATGCCATTCATAACCAGGTCTAAATAATAATAAAAAAGAACATTACCATCAGGCACTTATATAAGGTTTTTCAACGTCCATAAACCCTTCGTGGGATTTTTGCGATTTTTTGGGATTCAAATTCCAAAAAAAGAAAACCAAAAAAGTACCCTGTCAAAAGCGGACATCTCCATACAACGGACACCTCCATACAACGGACACCTCCATACAACGGACACTATTAGGCTTTTCCAGCAAAGTCGTACCCCCAGTGTTGAGGGAGTCGTTTTTCAAAAATTACACCCCCTGGATTTCGTACCAAAATTCTTGGACCCTTTCTCCCCCCCCCCCCCACCCCCTTTTTAACATTGAAGTCTTTCACACCCCTCTCCATGTTGAGAATATGATTTTTAGCACACATGAGATATTCTATTTTCACGATTTTCTCCTGATTTATATAGACCTGGATGTCCTGGACTCCACTGAAGTTACCCTCCCCTGGACGTGTCTGACGTCCTCAACATAGGGGGTACCTACTTTTTCTGGAAAATCCCAATTTTTGGAACAAAAGGACTGATTTCAGTTCATAATCAATCTCTATAAAGCAGAAAGCTCTAAATAAAAGAGACACTTTTTTTTGCCCCTTTGGTGTCAGTTTTATAAAACCATGCTATTATTCGAACAGGTTTTTTTAGTTAAACTTTGTTGAACCAAGTTAATGGAACTGTCAACCGATTAAAGTTCGGTAATCAAACTTTAATTGAATACTCACAATTTATTGCAATATCGATCGTGGTTCAATTATTAAGTTAAACTCTCCTTGTACTATAATTGTACGTATTAATCCAACTTCATTTCTCACACTTTTTTGCGATATCGTGGTTCAAAACTGTACTAATCGAACTTAATCGAATATTCTCATAATTTTATGATTCTTTTCACAGTTCGATGAACCATGTTGTTCGATTAGTTCCGAATCGAACTGTTGGATTAAGACATTCTGGCACAATACCGAACTTAATTGAACTTTAATCGGCCGACAAAGTTCGACAAAGTTCAACTAAAAAACTTGTTTGAGTTCGATTAATAAAGTCTGGTTTAGCTGACTAATCAATGAAAATAAATCCAACTCCTTAATCAGAACCTTTAAAAAACAGTAGACATCATCAAATCACTAAAAATATACCTGTTACAATTTTGGAAGATCTTCAACCAGCCAAAAATAGCAATAATCAAAACAAAGCAAATTTAATCATTCTCACTGTAGTTTTTTAGAATCAAATGCACATATGTTTTATTGGTGCATAAGGACAGTACACAGACTTATTTTAAAACACTACCCTCCATATTGACTTTGAAAAACCTCAATAAATACAGCAACCAGACCACATTATTTTTGTCTACTATTCATCTTGTGTTCCTCCATCATCTGAATGCCTTTTAGCCAAACCGTGGGTACACATACTTAAAACATAACGTAATTAAATTTCCCTTTATCAAATCTTCGTGAGACTGTCCATTAGTGCTGCGAATCTGCGAAAATTCGCGCGAACATTTTCAACCGCGGCAGCCCGCTCGATCATCATCACGGTAAAGTCCAAAGTTCAAGAAACATGAAACTAAACGTAAATATTTTTCTGGCGAGCAAGTCCGCTACGTGAAGCAACAAAAGCCCCTGCGGGGCAATTACCTTTTTAAGAGAAGAAAATTTGGCGGGAAGAAATTCTCTCCAAATTAATTTCTTTTCTCTATTCGCAAAAGCAAATTCTACCAAATTGCATGGTAATTGGCGAATGTAGCGATTTGCCAAAATTCCTTCCGTTTACGTATGTGATTTTTCCCTGAACCCACAAAAACAATCTCAAATAACATCAAATTTTCACTTTATATAATTTTTTCACGGTTAGCTTTTTAATTTTGTACTCCTTTTGTTTAGATTTCATTTTTATTAAAAAAATATTGATTAACTAATTAAAACAACCTTTCCAAGACATTGTATTTCAATTTTACATAGTGGATCTAGAGAATTGGTTTATCAATATTGTCATAATAGATTTAATTCTTATCTCAGTCTTAATTTTCAAAGGGATAAAATAAAATCAAGTGTATTTTCACGCGATTCAAAAATTCTAAAATATTAGTTTTAAAATGTGAGGTTTATTTCGTTGTGACCTTTTAACTCTTAGAAAAGGTTTCTTAAATTTTTTCAAACAGATAATAAAATCAAGTACATTTTAAAAATTCATTTTCACGTGATTTTGACCTCGAACATGGCACTTTGAAATCTTGAAACATCGGTTTAAACTGTGTGAGTTTTACTCTTTCTATGACCTTTCAACTCTTAGAACAACAGGTTTCTTAGAAGAGAAAGGTCTCTTCTATAAACAAAACAATAATTGTTACAAAAGCGTGAAAAAATTGTCGCTTTCCCTTTCTTTATGCAAAAACAAGATATCAAAATTCATAGAAAAATTGTCACTTGGTGTTATTTAGGAAGTCCAATGACTCAACAAATTTTTTTAGATTGATCAAATTCCAAAAGTGTTTATATATAAAAAAACAACTCTAAGATGGTGTGTGAGTCTCACCAAAGATTGAGTAATAAGTTGACACAAACACCATCGCAGAGGCTTTTTTTATATAACACGTTTTGTAATGAATTTGCGATCCTAAGGAAGATTGTATTTCTAGTTTATAATCTTTTCCTTATAATTATACTAAAAATTTGGACGAATGCTTAGACAAAATTAGATGTGCTTCATAAAAATGACACTAGCTTCGTTTCCTCGACGTAAATGAAACTATAAACTTACATTGAAGAAAATGTTGCTAACTTCAGTCAGATTTTTCTCCAACATAATAATTTTCAATGCAATTAGGATTTTGATACAGTAGAATTGAGTTCCCATGGTGTATTCAATCAAATTCATTGATAATTTCCATTTCATTAATATTTCCCTTATAATTATACTAAAAACTTGGACGAATGCTTAGACAAAATCAGATGTGCTTCATAAAAATGACACTAGCTTTGTTTCCTTGACGTAAATGAAACTATAAACTTACATTGAAGAAAATGTTGCTAACTTCACGTCAGTCAGATTTTTCACCAACATAATAATTTTTGACGCCATTAGGATTTTGATACAGTAGCATTGAGTTCCCATGGTGTATCCAATCAAATTCATTGATAATTTCCATTTTATTAATATTTCATTATAATTTCTTTGTTAGTAATTATCTAAAGCCAATCAACATTTTGTTAATATCAAAATTAACATTTTGTTAACATCATTAATAAAAGCTATGAATTAATTGAAATCAATAAGCATTGTTAAATACCAAAGATCCTAAAAATAATTTCTTAAACCAAAGAAAAGAGCAAAAAGAATTACGTGGATTTATTTCGTTAATTACCCTAAAAATGGAATTATTCTACCAAAATTCCATAATTTCATAAGTTTTGTGTAATAAGATTCCATTCCATTATGTGATTTTGCAATATAAAGTTTTGCAAAAAGGGCTAAAAATCACTAATTGTGAAATTATTTAATCTCACGAAAATTAATCTGATTAAAGTATTTTGACACTAGAGGACAATACCTAAATAACAATACATATCTATCGAAATCCAAAGAAAAAATTATGCGTCTTTCCCTCACTGGACAAAATTTAGGAGGCCCTCTTTTCTAAAGTGTAATTTCGAAGAATGAAAATTTAATATTCAATAATAACTTTATTTTAAATTTCTCACACAAATTATTTTTATGACTAAGGCAAGCAATTAAAATAATAATAATAAAAACATCTAATCTTTTAAAAATATTTGGAAAACAACTAAAAATGTACGTATATGATAGAGCATCATGTGCTATGGCTACACCATGATTTGACATGGTTCTGCCAGCTAGAAAGTATAAAATCTACAAAAAAAAACATTTTTTGCAAACTACCCAATTTATTTTATTGTCTTTGTAGAAATCCAGTAAAACAATAGGTCTTATTACACAAAATTAGTTGGTTTTTACATATAGATGTAATAGGTGGGAAATTTATTCTTAAAGAAAAAAATAAGGTACAAATATAAAGCATTGATCATACGGGTTGTTTTTTTGCAGTGTTGGATTTAATTTTAAAAGACTTATAAAATACTAGAAAAAAAAGATTATTAAATTTAAACTTAAAGTCTAAAAAACGTCTGTGCGATAACATAATTTGTATAATAATAGAAATAAAAGCAGGAAAAAACAAAGGCGTATTATATCTTATCTTAAAAATACTGTACCCATTTTTTATACATTATGAATTCCTTTAATTTGAACAAAATGACTACGGATTCCTTCTACGAAAGAGAATAAACCTTCTTTATTTCGTTTTGGAAAAAAAGTTTGAAAAGAATAAATTTTACGGACAAAAATCCTAGTTTTTAAGTTAGATAATTTATGTGGACAGCCCTGCTTTACAGGAGAAAAAAAAATATTAAAAAATGCATACAACTAAAAATAAAATTAAAAAAGCTACTAAGACCTAGTACAACAATTACTAATTTATTGATAAAAATTATTTTGGACACACTTAAAAAAAATCATAAGCTTTTCTTATTATATTCTTATTTAAAAGCTAACATAAATCTTTTAGTACGCAAACATCAATTCAAAATTACAAAAGAAATTATCAGCCTGAGTTGAAGTACCTGTCTATCTGATCATGACACTGCATATTTCTTCTTTCCATGTTCTGATATAACGCAAATGTGCTAGAAATTAAAAATAATAAATATATGTAACCTTAAACCCTTTTGATTTTCCAAAAGTGGAAATTTCATGTCATAACTCTTAATTTGCTAATTGGATGTGGCACCAAAGCAAAAACAAAATCAATAGAAAAAGTAGCAAATATATTCTGACAACAACAAAAATTTATGTTTTGGCATAATATAATTTCTGCAGTATTCAGCTGAGAGTAATCAGACTTACATTCAAATCACGATAAAATTCATTGTAATCCTGAAAAAAGATGGAACAAAAATTATAAACAATGAGCTTCATTAAACAAAGTACCATAAGGAGATTTAATAGAATAATTTTGATGATCTAGTTTTTTATTCACTCCAGATTATGGTGTGGATTTTCTTATAGCAGACTAAAGAATAAAATACTAAGATCTTTTGATACATACCAAAGCATAACCAACTATGAATTTGTCAGGGATTTGAAAACCAATATCTGAAATGAAAAAAAGAAAGGATAAAAACAAAAATTGGTATAGAAGAGACAAATTGAAATTAAAACAGAAAAAGTTGAGCAAATCAAAAATATTATCCTATGTAGGCGAGACAAATCTAATTTGTTGTTCTGCATGCCAAACCGACCCTGATTTTTTCAAAAATGAAAATATAATAATATGAAATTTTTGTTAAGAATAAAATCTAAATAATTTTGTTTCACTCTTGAAAGAACCATGCTAAGAGCTGAAGATTTATCCCCTCTTAATAGATTAGTAATATAATGTTTAGAGAAAGGATTTTTTTCTAGATAAATGCTGAGACTGGGAGATATTTTCTAGCACTTTGACGATCCTAAATTTTTAATTTCTTTAATTTATCATTTTTACCAACCAACCGACCCATAATTTTCTAAAGATCTGCCTGTAGAACAACTTTTTTTTTTGTCTTATAAAATTTATAATAAACATTCAAGCAGGTTCCATTAAGAAGTTTGAAGTTTGACGATTGAGTGTGGAAAACCACAAAAATGTTTTAAAGAAAATCTTTTTTGCATAAAAATTTTATAACTGGAATAATCGCAAAAAGTTTTATGTAATCAAGTAGCAGAAAAAAATAATTCATACAATCAGGTTTATAGCCAGTTCCTCTATTGTGATCTTTGATTAGCAGCCTTTAAAGAAGAAAAAAAAAAAAAATCAAAAAGAAAGTTGAAGATCAAAAGCTAAATATGCTTGAATCTCAAAAATAATAATATAAGTTATAAATCTAGTCCAGTGTTAAAATATAACATTTTTTTCCTATGTATATTGTACTTTTTTAGAAAAAAAAAATTATGCATCAAATTGTAAACTGTAAAATTTAAATTATGAATCTTACGCAGCAACTTTCACAGATTTTGGTTGATATGTATCAAGTTTTTTCAATAAACTTTCCATAGTTCTTCCCGTGTCTACAATATCCTAATAACATAATGAAAAATATCTAGACGATAAGCCATAACTAGGTAATCAAAGAATAATGACAGAATATTAAGAAAGTTAAATCATTGTCTCCCCCACAGACCCAGACCACTTATAGAACATAACATAACAGTAACAAGAACAAGGAGCAAAATAAAATCATATAGCGAAATATGAAGTATCCCTTAAAGTATACTGAATGAGAATAGAGAAAGAGATATCTCATATGAATTTCTTTTTTATGAACTCATCGATTAACACACAAATCCCCTTGAAATTGTATATTTAACAAGAACAGTAAAAGATCATTCTTACCTCCACAATGAGAACATTCTGAAAAAAAAAGATTTTGGATAAAAATTATTCAAAAAGTTAAGTCAAATCACAGGTTGATAAGGCAAGAGAAATTTAATTTGTTGTTCTACAGGCAGATTGTCTTAAAAATATGGGTCAGTCGGTTGGTAAAATAAAAATATTAATTTTATAATTTAGGGTAGAAAAAGTACTAGTAAGTATTTTCCTGGTTCATCACTTTATATAGGTAAAAATGTTCTCTTTATATGATTGGTATAAAATTTCAAACATTTTATTACTAACTTTCATTCTGTATCTATTTAGAGGAGATAAATCTTAAGCTCATAGCATGGTTCTTTCAAGCGTGACAAAATGTTTAAATTGTTTTAAAATAAATTTGATAATTATTATTATTTTTTCGTTTTTGGTAAAATCAGGGTCGGTCGGGCCTGTAGAACAACAAATTGAATTTGTCTTGTCTATAAAAGCTGCTTTTGTAGTCTTGTTTCCAGAAATTGACTTATGTGATCAGATTGTTTTCACAAAAAGCATAAGCATCATAGCAATGGCTGCGCAGGGGTACTGAACGAATACTTTTCTTGCTTCATTGTTTTTCTTATAAAGAAATATAGCATTCAAGGGTACAGAGAGTGGTTTCTATTAAACAATTCCCTAAGGAATTCTTGTTCATCATCCAGCTTCACTATTACATATTCCTGGTACAATTTCTACCTTATCTTTTAGTTGAGAAAGATCGTCACTGCCGATGATATTGACTTCCCCAGAAGATTTATCATTCTGAAAAAAACAATTTTTTTTAAACGATAAAATATAGAAAAACAAAGACTACTTCTAAGAAAGAAAGAAATATGTAAAATGTTCTTAGCCAAATCTACATGGTTAATATTTTGTGTGAAGGCATTATACAGTTTAAACTCAATATTTACTGAGCATTCCTGTTCATTAGTAAAGGCTGGTCTCCACTTAGCGCACGCAGTGATCGCCTTTTCTGATTGTTCTCAGAGATAACATTACATCAGTTAATAAGTTCCTAGACTTTTCCGTAATATTTTTCCGAGCCTTTAGCTTAGGCGAGGAAAAATATAGGAAAAATCCGGAACGAGTATTGCACGAGAAGTTATTTGATAACTATTTTATCGTCGACCCAAAAAAAATGTTTCCCTTTGTTTTTATTTATGTTTCTATCCACCCACACACTCTTTTTTTCTTCCATTTGAACATTTTATTTTTCGAATGTCGAATTTTCAAGCAAAAAAACGTTCGAAATGTTTTTTGAATCTTGAACAAAAATAAAAAATCTTGCCGCCAAAATCAAAACAAAACGAAAGATTTCTCTATGAGTGCAGGTGAACGTACAGTTTTTCGTAGATATTTATGGAAGTCAAGAGGAGAGAATTATCTATTTTGGAAGAGATTTTTCTTTAGAAGATAACATTCAAGAGACTGACAAACTGGCTTGGGTGGCTTGGGTATTTTTATGAATTTGTGTTGATCGAATAGTGTATTGTATTTCAAACTACTCATTATGAAAAAGAATTTGGTTTATGTTGGTTAACTTTCTTGATGGCTAATGTTTAATGTCAAGCAGAAGAGTTAAAACTTTTTAATGTTTTCATTCGTTTTATTTTATAATGAAAAATTTACCCAGAGATTTCCAGACATTTTTTGGAAAATATGAAAAGTAATTTTGTTACAGAGACTGTTTATTTCAATTTTTAATTACATTTAATTCCCAAAGATTCCCTTAATAATGATAAGTTCAATCAAAAATATTTGTCAAATTTTGTTTTATTCTTTTGTTTTGGCTAATTTTCGGCTTGTTTGTTTTGGTTTTTCTTTCTCTCGCTTCCCAGTCCCCTTGAAAAAACGCAGTTATATTTCACACATGTGAAATATTAAATATCGCATATATGTCAATGCTCTTGACCAATCAAAACGCTCATATTTTTTGGGTCGACGATATTAAAGTAAAATCATCTCTGTCTGAGACCAATCAGAAAATAGAGAGGTGATCGCTGCACACTATGAGTGGAGACCGGCCTTAAGGATGTCGCAAGTTGGAGAAGTTGAGAACTTTACTTGAAAATTTCTTACTTTGTAGCTTTTCACTCGGACAAAATCAATTCCAAGTTGGATCGATTTACCTACAAAATATACATGAGCACATAAAAACTATTAACAACAATCCTGTCTTTTAAAGGATAAATATTTAGCAATAGCAGAGTCCATTAAAAAAATCACAGGTCAAAAATTTCATTGTGTGCTATAAAAACATGATTGTAATTTGAACAAGTGATACTTTTATGGACCTACCTGGTTATAAAATGAAATTAACCCTCAACGCCATAAGAATGAACGAACGAATGAATGAATGAATGAGCACAGCTCAATTAATAGGCGAATTATTACACCCATTATACCAGGGAAAGAGAACCTTTGTCTTTCTGATGAATGTGCGTATCTTTAAAAAATCATATCATAGGTATCCAGATGACCATCTTTGTGAAAAAAATAATGAACCAATTTTGAGAAAACCCCTAAAAACCTCTTTTTCAGGTCGTTTTTGGCCAAAATCGGCCGCGAAATTTTTTATCAAAAATCGGGCTCCGTCACATTCGAGAGTTTAAGGCTACCTATCCTTGTGCAAAAAAATCAGAAAAAAATAATGAACCAATTTTGAGAAAACCCCCAAAAACCTCTTTTTCAGGCCGTTTTTGGCCAAAATCGGCCATGAAATTTTTTTCCCCAAAAATCGGACTCCGTCACATGCGAGGGTTTCTGAATACTCATCTGTGTGCAAAAAATCAGAAAAAATTAATGACCCAACCTTAACAAAAGCTGGTAACTAACGAACTAACGAACAACGGACAGAGGTTAATTTATAGGACCTCCGGGTAGGTCCAAAAATAAAACTGATGTGACAAACGAATTCATCTTAAAGAGTAAATGAGGTCGATTGCTAAGCCTTTTTAGAAGCTGGTCTATAAAAACTGGTTATCCATACAAAAAAACAAATTTTCTCTTTAAAAAGCATCATTTTTTATCGGACGCAGACTGAGTATAGGTTTTAGATTTCCTTGTGTTCTATAATAAATCTTTTACCTTATTTAGCCTCAACATCAGCCTCCATATGCTTATAGAAGTTATAGATAAGGAAAATGTGTATTGAAAGGCTACAGAAGTCAGACAGAATCAATCAGAATATTAACGTAAATTTCCAAAGCGTGTGGATTAAAAAGTTGCTTTCTGTTAGTAGAAGAGGAGCACCCCGCAAAGACAGAACGTCAAGAAACGTCACATTACCAAGGAAAAGAAAAAGTCGGTTACCTTTCCCTTGACGACCACACCAGAGGTTAAGTTGGTTGACTCGATGACGATACTGAGAACTAAATGAGATCGTGAACTTTCAGCATTCATTTTGGTGGACGCAACGTGACGAGATGATGAACCTTCTTCAAATAATGTCATCAATTCTTCAGATGATCCTGCTTCTTTGACAATAGCTCCGGTCACCACCACCATACCCTGAAGCGATAGATACAAAATTTTATTTAAGGGCTCTGACCATAGTGAATTTTTCATATTTGCCATGTACTAAATATTAATTTCTGCCTTATGTAGCCCACAAAACTATTTAATGTTAAACATTTTCTGTTAGGCCAATTATTCCTGAGTCTTGGAAATCGCAATGAAAACATTTGATGAAGAATAAAATGAAGACTTTTGCGAAAAGAAGTATTTTACCTTTGAGGCCCTTAATCTCGGCGAAAAAAAAACATTTTGAATATTTTTTTTGTTTAGATCTAATGACAGAACTAAAAATAGATTTGCGGAAAACTTTTGTTACGGCTCCTTTGTCTCAAAATCTTAAAAATAGAATTTTTTGTCAGTTTTTCATCCCAATTTTTCATATAAAAACAGTCATAACTTTTGATGTATCAAGTTTGAAAAACTTTCCGCAAAAGTTTAAATAGTTCAACTAGATATGGACACTTTAAAAAAATTCGAAGAAAAAATATTTTTTCCTCGTCCAGATAAAGCCTTTCTTGTAAATTGGGGAGATTACGAAGTCGTTATTGTAATTAAAATCTGAAGGAATTCGTGATAAAAGATTCTGTAAAAGCGGATTTTTGCTAAAATATCATCTTTAAATTTGAAAATTGATTTTTGACTATGGTCAGAGCCCTTAATTGGAGACTTTCATGAGGTAAAAAAATTGTTGCTTCTTTGACGAAAGCTCCAATAACATACCCTGAGGAGAGAAAAGGGATTTATCAGCGAGTCACTAGCTCCACCCAGAGACAGTGTGAATTTTTTTTTCTATTTCCCAGATATTAACCCGATTTCTCGAAAACAAACCCTTACCCAGTGAGGAGAGAAACGGGATTTTTATTAAGTTCAAAGGTCTTTTTACAAAAAACTTTAAACTCCCACCTTCAAAATCATAAGTCACTAGTCCAGGGGCGGATCCAAAATCTTAGGTGAAAATAGTCGGATACCTCGTTTTCCCCCGGTATTAACCCGATTTTTTAACGAGCTTTTCCCGATTTTCCGAAAACAAATTCAGTCAGTGTTTTAGTTTTCTTTCTCCTGTCACCACAACATACCCTGAGGTACAGCTCAGCTACACAGTATCCTGCCAGTAACTTTTGACTGACTACCCGATGAAAAACCAATACAGCTAAGACCAGTTAAATATATTAATTCTTTAATTTTGCGAACAATATCGGGAAGGGGTGACAAGTTCGTGTGAACGTTAAAATAGTAAAAGAATGGCCTCTCTTAGTGTCCTAAAGTTGGACAAAAATGTTCAAAAATCGATAAAAATCATTCTCCGTAAGGATCGATTTTTAAACCCGTCACCTCGTCAACCTAGTACCCAACCCCCTGAGAAATAGATAGAACTGACCTTTTTGTCTTTTTTGATATCAAGCTTAGCAGGGTTTTTCGGATCAGCAAAAAGATCGATCAAGTTATCTCTGTATAGTTCCATCATATACATCGATGTCTTGAAGGAAAACTTGCTCCTGTAAAGAAGAAAGACAGAAAAAGGGCGTGTTATTTTTTCTTTTCTTTAATCATTACTTTCCTGACCTCCAAAAATGGGCTATTTCATAAAGAATTCCGTAACACCACTGTTGAGGATATAGGACATCCCAGGGGAGTTCGAAACTTTCAATATTATAGTCTTTGTAATTGGATGTACCTTAAAGGTACTAATTTTCTACCGAAATTATGCGCAGTCAGGGAGTGCGCGAAAATGAAAAACATGTTCTTTTGTTATTGGAAAGAAAGTGGCATTTATCTTTAAAAATTTCTTCATTTTTATTTGTATGTCTAGAAAAAAATATATAGGAGGCCTTTAATTAATACCGATAATTTGAAGACGATTGGCTGGTGCGCGAAAATTAATACGCGCGAAATTTTTTTTTCTTGATGCGCGAAAGTTAATACGCGAGAAAATTAGTACCTTTAAGGTAATACGTAATATGTATTTAATATAGTTGCGATGGTCTTACTTGTTTTCGTTGATCAAAGAATAGATAGCTTCAAATGATCGTGGCGCAATTCCAGGAAACTTTTGTTCTTTGTCACCAATCATGGTGAACGTCTTTCCTACAAACAAATAACCATGAAATTGATATTGAAATTCTCATTTAAAGTAACTCGACAAATGGGCTTTCCAGAAAAAATCTATATTCCCACTGTTGAGGATGTTGACTTTTCTTAACACCAACCCCCTGGATATCCGTGCCGAAAATTTCGAACCCCTTGGGTTTTTTTTTTCGATATCCTTGGTCCTCAAATTCTTACCCCCCTGGATATCCTAGGATATTGAAAGTTTTGAACCCCCACCCCCTGGTCTTCAGATTCTTACTCCCTGGATATCCTAGGATATTGAAAATTTCGGACCCCCCTGGATATCCTGTATCCTCAACACTCAAGGGGGGGAAAGCCTAATGTCTATTTATATGGTGATTAATGATTTATTCCATCAACTTTTTTTTCCGGACGAAGATGTATATAGATGGACATTGACAGAAATTGAGATCTCACAAAGCCAAACCTTTATCTCAACTTAATGTATTACTCATCACATTAACCATGCATTACAGTTCAATTTATATATAGATTATATATTTTGAAAAAGAATCATTAAATATTGTCCTGCTTCACATTTACTAAGTCATGGTTCGGATCCCTCTAATAAAATACTGTTTTTGAGGTGGGTCCTTATCCAGTCAGGACCAAAACGTGTATCAGTGATTTTTACGGTGTCAGAAGATTTTGTATTAGAGGTTGTTGTGGACCTGCCGATTTGAGACCACTCAAGTTTTCCCTAGTAAAGTCTCTTAAAAGAATTTGGCGAACGAAGCATCGAGACAAAAATTTGTCTCTTTTATTCAAGCAATTTTTAGAGACTTTTGTACTAAAGAATTATGATTGAAAGATGAAATATAGGACCTACCTGATCCAGTTTGACCGTAAGCAAATATGCACACATTGTAACCATCAACAGCTGATTGAATGAGATTCTAAAGTGATATTAGACAGAGGTCTAAGCTTGTAACCAGTACGCGTTTTCCTTTCACAATTATCGATTAAATTCGAGTACTATCGATTAAAAATAGTAATCGAACCTTCGTTTATATTATTAGAGTCAATTGTAAAGGAAAATCAACACGTATGACATCATAGATAAAACGTCTGTTGTCTTTGTTACTCAAGTCTGTAGCATACTTTGCTTAGACTAAACAAGGCAAATCAAAATACATGACGTCATATATAACAATTCCTTACATTGGTATCTTCAAAGACTTTTTCTTGGTTTTGTTCAGGTGTGAAGACAGCATCGTATTGAAAATCTTTTGGACCACGTTGAGTTTGGATAATCAAACTGTATTCGTCGGGAGATGAAATGATACTGTGGTTACCCTAAAGAAGCGTTGAAAAAATATAAAATATTTCATTTGCTTTGTTTTACCTCAACCTAGTTATAGTCACTGATCTGGCAATGTATCGGTATTAACTTTTTGTCAATTTTTTCTTTGTTTAATACAAAAGTCAAATGTCAATTTGTTCACTTATTGATCACGTTACCAATATTTCCTCTTGGCACTGACCTATATTTTGATCACATGATCAAAAAGTGATCTGAAAACAAACCAAACTTGCATACGCAAAGTTCAAGTGGTAAACAGAGGACATAATGCAAAAGACTTCCAGACCGGGGTTTTTATGCTGCCTATGAAATAGTCATAGTTCGTGATATTAATTTTTTCTAGGAAAGAAAATGTTGCATACCCGATCAAGTTCTGATCGACTGAGAGGTCTTGCTCTTGCGTAAACACGAATCTTTCCTTTCATATCTTCCACTATGTTATAATACTTCTTGCGAAGAATCTGCAAAGAAGAAGGAACAAGAAAAAATTAAAAAAAAGTCTAAAATAAAGTAAAGGAGATAAAAGTTGCAGACTCTAAATAGCAGAAAATTGGTGAACACAGTGGAAACCCAATGCTTTTGGAAGTGGCCGGTTGGCGTCTGGTAGCAATAGCTGACCTTATTTACATCAACTTTGAAGTAAGGAGCACATTTTTAAAAGTCTACGGACTTTTTATCCAACATTGCATGACTCTGAAAGATTTGTTAAAATATTTTTCGTATCGTCTTTCAATCTTAAAGGCTACCAGTGCAAGCCGATGGATTATCTAGAAAAATTGTTTAGGAAACAGCAAAACAGATTAAATTTTTCAACCCTGACACACAATAATAAGTAAACCTGAGGTCCTGAGAAATTTCTAATTAGAGGTCCTTTATTCGTTTTCGAGAGCGTTATCTGTACATTCAATACTGTACAAGAGAAAATGAGGAAATAAACGCACTCTTTCACTATTGAAGTTTTCAGCCAGCGTTTTATTTTCTTCGGTCAGCTCTTTATCTCGTTTCTTCAATTCGTCGACTTTTTCCATAGCCTCTAAGCCTTCTTTAGCCGCTACACTCAACTTGGCCAATTCTGCTTTGTCCTTCTTCATGTCCGATTTCAAATCATCGATTTCCTGGAAATGAAAGAAAACGAAAGTGAAATCTTTATTCGTGTTATCAAAGTTTATCCTATCAAATCTAAGTGGAAACAAAAATTCTAAATTAAAAAATATTTTTCTGTCAAAGTCATTTGGATTACTGTACCAGACGGGGCCACTTTTTCTTGCGCATTACCTATGATAAAAAAACACGTGGAGGTCTAGCATAAGCTAGAGTTTTAGTAGATAGAATTTAAAATTGCAGACCCGTATCTTACCAACAGAATGTGGCATCATCAGCATGGATAAAACAGTCAAACTGATGGGAAGAAATTGAGGACTACAGTCTTGCGGTCTGTAATTCTACTCAAAAATTGTTTCGGATAATGGAGTCCATGACGTAATCTTTTATTACGGAAACATCCTAAAAAGCCGGGTGTTTACCACTAAGTTTTAAAATCTTTAACAATAAAAAGAACTGTAGTGTGAAGCATTCGGCTTTTTGGGATGTCTCATTGCAAATGAGGTTTGTCGTTCTTTAGTACAAAAGTCTCTAAAAATTGCTTGATTAAAAGAGACAAATTTTTGTCTCGATGCTTCGTTCTCCAAACTCGTTTAATACGGAACTTTAATACGGAAAACTCCAATGGGCTCAATTCGGCAGCTCCAAAACCTCTTATTGGTTTATTGAGGTCTTTATAGTTCAGGCAATATGGGGCACTTACCCCCACTTTGGAGGTGAAAAAGGTTTGAGACTGTTATTGGGTTCCGACACACCTATATTTTGAGATTCATGATGTTTTTACCTTACCAATGCTAAGTAAGGCTTGGAACAGGGCTGGGGTAGATGAAAATTTAGACAAGATTTGCCCTGGAGTAGGTCATTTATTTTCTCTATAACTCAAAAGGTTGTTCTCATACAATGATAAAACTTTGTGTACAGGTAGTAAACATGTTGAAAAACATCTTTGCGAAATTGTGTGTGATTTTGAATAAAATTGTGTATTTTACAGACCAGAACGTGAATTTCGTCAACCTCTACATCAAAAGAAATATTTTTGAGCATTTTGTTGTCTTTGAATGTCAACATGGCATTTTACAGACCAATGAATTTAGCCCAAGATGTCAAGAACATAGCTTAAGCGCCCGGGGTAGGTCACTTATTTTCTTCATAACTCCAAAAAGGTTTGAGCTTTTGTCATGCAATTTTCCACGAAGGTAGTAATTATGTTTAAAGACCTTATTTCCTGCAATTTAAATCAAAAGTGTGTATTTTACAGACCAGAAGTTGAATTTGAAAATTCGTCGAAAAACAAGAATGTAATTTAACTGTAAGAATCAAGCCCTCCCTCGAATAACTTTTGTTTCCCAATTTAATTTCGGTCTGGTCAATAAAACTAATGTAAAAAGACCGGCTTTTTGGATGTTTCCGTACAAAAGACCGGCTTTTTGGATGTTTCCGCACAAAAGATTACGTAATGGATATCAGGGGTACCTTATTGAGGTCTTTAATTTCTTCTTTTGATTTTTCCCATCCTTCTTTGTTTTTGTTGTTCTTCTTCTCCTCTGATTCCAACTTCTTTTGAAGCTCTTTAAAAGGAAGAAATGGGCTTTTCCTTTAGAAAACCGTACGCCCTGTTGAGGGTCACATATTTCTTATGGGAAAGCCTAAAAATCTTTGTATCAAAATACAGGTATAACATACAAGTATAGCATACAAGTATAGAATACAAGTATAACATACAAGTATAACATACAGATATAACATTCAAGTATAACATACAAGTATAACATACAAGTATAGAATACAAGTATAACATACAAGTATAACAAACAAGTATAACATACAGATATAACATACAAGTATAGCATACAAGTATAGAATACAAGTATAACATACAGATATAACATACAAGTATAGCATACAAGTATAGAATACAAGTATAACATACAAGTAAAACATACAAGTATAACATACAAGTATAACATACAAGTATAACATACAAGTAAAACATACAAGTATAATATACAAGTATAACATGCAAACATACAAGTATAACAATACATACAAGTCTAAAATACAGTTGTTTTTCCTGACTTTCTCCCTTCCGTACGATAAGATTATTATCATACCTTTCAAAGCTTTTTCTTGCTTCTTGGCACTTTTCTAAAAAAGACAAAGAAAACGAAAATTACAGACCATGAACAGTTCAGTGTTAATGTTAAACATATGTTTATAGCCAGGCGGCCGTGTAGCGTTTTCTCTGCAAAAACCCAGTCTCCACTCATCGATCAGACCAGTTGCATCAAATATTTTGCCTTGGAGAAAAGACTACATCATCCTATAGATTAAACCAATAGAATCATGGCTTTTCTTTTTTCGACCAATCGGTAAGGTTTCCAGTAACAAGGGCTTTACCTCGTCACCTTTAGACTTTGCTTCTCGAACTTTCTCTTGTAATTCTTTGATTTTGTCTGTATCCACCTATCAAATAAAGAGATAATCAGTTACAGATCCGCAGCAGACATACAACAATGTTGTTTGAACGTCAAAACAACGAAGCGAATACGGAAGCAAAAATAAGGGCCATTAACGTTAGAAACAGGAATATACGATGAGAGTTTCATGGTTTCTTTGGACCTAATTTGCACCTAATTATTTTTTTTAACCATTGATATTCTCTGTATGCCAAAAAAAAAATCTTCCCATAATCCCATAAAAAACAATTTGATAAGTCACACCTTTGCAGCATTTTTCAAGCTCTCAACTTTCTCTTTCAACAATTCGTTCGATTTTTCAAGTTTGTTGAAAGCCTTTGGATCAACTTTTGAATCGCCAGCTTTTGAGTCCTGAAAATAAAAAATACAGAAAATGGTATTCGTAATCACTGAACATAAACTCATTTTTATTTATCTCAGAAGAGTAGGGGGGAGAGAGCCTGGAGGACTTTTCTTAAACGTTCAACGGGTATGTGCGACCCTTATTATAAAAAATTTCGCGGATCCGCGGTGAAGTTCGAAACACCGCGAAAATAGAATCTCCACGAAATGTTCATGCCGCGAAACTTTCAAGCAATAAAGTAGGTTTTTCAATGCCTTTTAAATCCAAAGAAGTTTGAAGTTTGAGGGAAATTCGTTCGGATTTTTTACCTACAAGTACGATAGGTACGATTATGAAAGCAAATATGCTGGCAGCTCATATCGCGGGTCTGTAAACACGTTGTATGCCCCTGGGTGGAGAAGCGAATAAGACAGTGAGGAAGGAGAGCGAGAGGTTAACAAATATTGTGAAAGGCCATTAGTGATATCCATTACGTAATCTTTTCAACGGAAACATCCAAAAAGCCGGGTGTTTGCCAACAGTTCTGAATTTTTAACAATAAAACTAGTGGCAGACAACCGGTTTTTAGGATTTTTCCGTAGAAAAGATCACGCAATGGATATCATTTAATGGATTGTGAAAATATTTGAAATGAGGTTTTTACCTTCTTAGGTTTGTCGTCAATACCAGTTGCACGGTCAAGCTGCTTCTCAAGCTCTGCAATCTACAGGGATATAAATTAAGTTTGACATTATAAATAAATAAATAAATATTTTTACTATTTCCTATTCCTAAAAAATTAGGACACAGAGTCTTAGGCTCGATGTCGATTTTCCATTTTTCTTTGCCATAGGCTGTCCACAAAATCGTTCAATGGAACAGTTCTCATTATCAACCACTTGGTCCAGCAAAGATTTGACGTTTCGGTCACTCCTATGATATTTATCATCATTGAACATCACTTAACAACAATTATTCAGGTTCCCTTCAGGTTGCACTGTGTTCTCATGCCCAGTAAACTAAAGACGTTGTTTATAGAAGTCAAACTGGCGTTCTATGGTTACTTGAATGTGCTTTTTTCAAAAAATAATTGATATACTGGAGGTTGGAAGAGCTTTTTCTCATAATATACTCCCGGGAATTTTACATTTATCGACACCCAGACAATAGTTTTTACCTCGGATGTCCAAAATTACTTCTACCCCAACATCACATGGTAAAATAATATACGTTACCCCCGAGCTATATCCTCCATGACAATTTCAGATAATATTCTGCGAATGTTGAACATAATTTGCTATAATTCTCACCTTATAGGAAAGACATACCAACGACGTTCAGCCTCGTAGAAAAAAGCAGAAGATACCCTGGGAACGACTTCCTAAAGCCTTAAAAAACCTCGGGTTTGCACTCTCTCTAATCAATGCTCTTTGTTACTTAAATATAATATTTATAGCGTTTTGAAGAAAAAACATACCTTTTTCTCAAGCTTTTTAATTTCTGCAGGGTCAGCAGTTTTCGTTAACGCAGGAGCAGGTTTAGCGATAACTTTCTTGGCTTCAAGTGCTTTGTATTTTTTCTTCAATTCTTTGTATTTCTTCTCAATCTCTTGCAAGTTTTGAAGTTCGGCCTAAAATAATTAGAATGATTAATATCATACATAGAAAAGAAAGAAATAAGTAGCTTGTATATTTCAAATTACCTTCAGAAAAGATTACGTCATGATCCAGTGGAAAAAAACTTTTATTTTGAAGTTATGATATTTTCAACCAATAGTGACTTATGTCATTTTATAAAAAAAATAACGCAATCCTCTCCATGAGTGGAAAACGGGCTTTTTAAAATAAGTACATTTTCATTTAAAAAGAAGATCTTGAACAATCAGAAATCGTAATCTAATCGGGTTTTTCTTTTACCTCTTTAACCTTCAACTTTTCAACGTTGATATTCAAATTATTGACTTGTTCGGTCAGTTCAGAATTCTTCGCTTTCAAATCAAGAAGTTCTTGACTCGATCCGTCTTGTTGTCCTTCAAGTTGTTTCTGAAAGGATAAAATAATGAAAACAAAATGTGTCATTTGACAAAATTTGAGCATCCGTTCTCTATAATAAGAGTCATTAATGAGAAACACCAGTACCGGGAAATATTCACGAAGACGAACGGGTCTTTATCAGTCTATGCACATTCTTACATGCTACCTTATCCGACAAAACACAAAACGCAAAACGAAACTTTTTTTTTGGACTTTCATTTTCGTCGGACAAAATTTTCGTCACCTCCAAAAAATTTCGTCACTTTTGTCCAACATTTTTTTCGTCCGATAAGGTAGTACCAAGGAACTATTATAAAATCTAGAACAAAAGAGATATTTTATGTCTGCCATGCTACCATTACTACCCTGTAGGAGCGCGGGACTCTACGAATTCGTCGTCGTGTTTTATCGCCGTGTACTTAACCTTATTATTTTATAGCAACAAGTTTTTCATCGTGCAATGTCTTTTTTCCTAATCTTTGTTGTAATGGTCAGTATCAAGATATTTGTATGACCGGTACAATAATTACTATTATTTTTTTCTCACCAATTTTTCTTGCAAAGCTTTGATTTCAGCTTTGGCTTTGACCGGCAATTTTGCTATCTTTTCATCGTTCAGTTTATCAATCTCCTTCTGTAGTTGATCAATTTTCTAATAAAGAAAAGAAATTAATTCATAGTTTCAGGCTAACATATAATTCATCTGCCAAATTGAGCCCATGTCGTTCTTTAGTACAAAAGTCTCTAAAAATTGCTTGAATAAAAGAGACTAATTTTTGTCTCGATGCTTCGTTCTCCAAACTCGTTTAAGAGACTTTACTACGGAAAACTTCAATGTTTACGGCTAGTTCCGAATTGTTAACAATAAAACTAGTGTGAGCAGTTTGAGTTTTTTGAGAAGTTTCCGTAGGAAAGTATGACGTAATAAATGTCATGATTTAAAAACATATAAATCTTGGAAACATTTAAATAAGTAAGAACTTAAACATCATTAGGCCAACCCTAAAAAATTTTTCGTTTCCGCGTTACTGGGTGAGGAAAATAATAACTCATGCGGGAGTCTGGAAAAGAATATTTTCGTTTTACATTTTTTCTAGGATGTGAACCATCATTTTTAAGCTCAAAAACTAATTGAACTTGTTAAAGATATTTGCTTGTTTGCTTTTTCAAAATTTCATAAATTCTCACACCCATTCTAAACTTATATTTATTTACAAAACAAAAAGTGATTCAAAATAAGACCCGTTTCAACTAGCACGGGTTAATTTTAGATCGGAACTGAGACCCTTATAAAAAACTTTTATTCATATCAAAACTGCAATATAAAAAACTAATTTCCATCATAGCTATACCTCTTGTTTGACATTTGAGTCCGCTTCTGCCGATTCCTTAGTGGTTTTCAATTGACTTTCCAAATCTCTCTTCTGATTCTCAATCTCCTCTAGACTTCTCTGAGATTTGGTAAGCTTCTTGTCTAGCTTATGAGCATGTTTTCGTTGTGATTCTACCTCAGTTTCGTGCTCTTTTTCAAGCTCTTCCGCTCTTTCGATGGCTTCAGCGAGCTCCTCTTGAAGCTTTGCGATGGCTTCTGAGTTTTCCTGGATATCAGAAGAATCCAAATATCAGGAAAACAGAAAGATACACATGAGTAGAATTGCGAATACCGGTTTTAAAGACACGATACTATACTAATAAAAAAGAAAGTCTTAATGAAATTCTCGGAGAAAGACCAATTATAACAAAACTCAGAGGGTTCGCCTTCAACAGTTTGCTCAACGATTTTCTCTACCACTTTTTCAACAGGTTTTCTTGCTTCTAATTCAACAATTTGCTCCTTGAGTTTTTGTAATTCTTCTTCCTGTATTTCAATACGTTCTTTGTATTTTGAAATGTCATTTTCAAGTTCCGCTTTCTCGATTTTGAATTGTTTACGGAACTCATCGCTTGTATCGGAAACAACCGTCATTCCATCATCTACGCAAGAAAGGGTACTTCATGTATAAGATCTCATTAACAGACCGAGATTATCAACATTACAGACCAGAATTTATTGTTCTCTCATTAAATTTTCAGAGGGGCGGTTTCTTTGTTTCTCCACTGCCACGAAAGGGATTGATTTATGAGAAAGAGAGAGGTTCAAGGGACCATTTTCAGGTCTTTGGTCAGACTTAGCTAAGACCCAGTTGGGGATTGAATCCACAACCCTGATCACCGTAGCTAAGTCCATTAAGGCAAGGGGGAGGGCAAACCAGTTTAACATTTTCATCCAAGATGCAATTTTCGTGAGGTTGGATGAAATGTTGCATTGATTTCAGCCACTTCAAAAATATTGACAAAAGAAGAAAGAAATCGTGTTGGACGATGTTAATTGAAGTTTGATCGTTGGGTGAAATGTTAGACTGATTTGAGGCGCGATAGGGGCCTATAGATTGTAATCAATAATGTATTTATACCTTGTTGCTTCATATCCTCAGGAAGTGTTCCATCAATCAACATGCTTAACACAATAATATCTTTCTCCACCATCTTCATTTCTTCTCCTTTCTTTTTCAACTTATCCTGCAAAGCCACCACATTTTCATCTCTGTGGAGAAGAGCGAAAGATTTTTCAGAAATTAGTCTAATGTGAACACACGAATTTTAATTAACCATTTGAAAAATTCCGTTCCCCCCAGTTGAGGATGTCGATGTCCCCCCCGGATATTCGATATTTCGAACCCTCCTCAGCAGAGTTGTTTCTGGAAAAGCCCATTTCTTTCTCGGGCAACTAAAAATGTTACGTCAAAATTTAACGGCAGTAACCAACATAAATTTAGAAAAATAAGTAGTTATTCTCAATTTATGATGACGTCATCGAATAATTTTCATTTAAAAAATCTTTTGTTCAAAATTTGAGGTGAATTGAAAAAGAAATCAAAAGACATTCAAATTTTAAGTTTTGTGACGTCACCAATGATTATTTTACAAGACAAAAGCTGCGTAAACTCGTATATAAAGCTGACATTTTGACGTTGATTTCTAACTCTAATTCTTCGCCACGACATGACGTTAGAACTGGGGGAAACAAAATCTTTTAGTGAGTTAAACCATAGTGTTTGTTTTCCCCTCGAAATGATTAAATCTTATTCGTTATTGGTTGAAAAGTACATCACATAACTTTCCGTGGCGAAGAGTTGGATCTTCTTTGAAAGTTTAGCCGATGTCAATCCAAAGTAAATCAAGAAACCATTTTAACTTTGGAATAAAAAGCGTTCCATTTGAATAATCATGGGGATAATAAAATGTTAAACCCCATAAATATCATATTGGAAGTTTATCGTGGGTTGGATCAAGAGATTTGGCTACGTTCTCTCATCATCGGGCAAAGTGAAAGTTGTAAATAGAATTATTATTTAGGTACCAAATACTTTTTAACGAGGGAAAGACTTGACTAGAGATTGGTATTTGGACCTATTATTTGACTGGGTCGCAACAGGCCTGCCTGTGCCACAGTTTTTTTTATGTTAATATTATGTTATAAAAGCTCAGTATAATTGTTGAGAAAAGTGTTGCGTGGTGGGATCCAAATATTTTTTATGCCCAGCTGTGACGTTTACAAAATATTTTAGAATGAAATTAGCCATATTTCTTGAACAATGAATCGATATTCGAAATACATTTTATTATGAGGATGATGGTGGATAGAAATTGAAAACAAAACAAAAATAGGAAACACGTAAAATTCGTCTCCTAACATTTTGTTTCATAATGTTTCCAGACATGATGATGATGAACCTTTCAAGAATTTTTGTTGCGATTTTGATACATTTTGTTGCTCGAGTATTTGCTAACAATAACGAGGTATGGACGAAAATTTTTCTTAAGAGTTATAACCTTAGACTGTGGACCCTTATTTTTTCAAACCGTCCATAAGTTAATTTTCTGAGGCTTGGCTCAAAATGGGCTTAACTTCAAATGGATTTTATTTATTTCTTTTTTCTTTTTTGAGTAATTTTATGTTCAAAATCTGAATTCACTTGTATTCACATAGATTGGTTCAAATGTAACCCTGACCGTTACATTGGGCAAATTACGAACCCGACAATGCAGGTCGGGCTTGGACCATTCTAAAAGTTTATACTTTGGTAATACCCTTGGGAAGGGGTATGTTTTTCAAGCTTCGCAAGTCCTAAGGGCCGCAAAACCATAAAAACCATAAAAAATTAAAAGCGAAGAAAAAGTTCTCGAAAAAGTATTTCCTAAGAATCGTCATTTTATAAAAGTTATTTAATAGTATAATAGTATAGTAGCATATAGTAATATGTTCTATGGTAATTATTATCTCCTTAATGAATGAACCATTTTACATGAAACTGTAACCTTAATAAGCCTCTAATGCCGAGGTTCCCTACCCCATTGCAGGAAAATTCTGAATGAATGCTAATCCTTGAGTCTGTCGATTCTACGATGTTTATTATTCTATGTGAGGTCCGGCGGTAATTTTGGGTGTCCGAAGGGCCAAACCGATAGTTAAAACTACTTTTCCGGGGGTAGAAAATGTATAATGTCCGGGTAAATTACGAGAAAAAGCTTGTATCCTCCAACCCCTGTATAATTTCTTTCTGGAATAGTCCTTTACCAGAATTTTAATGATTGGGTTGAGAATATAGCTTCTGTTTTTCATCTCTATAGCTTAAGGCTCACCTAAAAAAATCGATTTTCAAACTTAAAGACCAAATTTTGGCTGAACGTTCCTTGAAAAATCTGCGTTTACAGAATTTTTTTTTCATGACTGCGAAAGTTTTAGTTTACAAATCATGCTTGTAAACCCTGCAGGCATGAAACGTTGTTTTAACGTCCAAACAACATTGTTTCAACGTCAGAACGTGGTTTGTTGAAATAATTCATATATATAATGTTTATAATGTTTGCTGCATTTAGATTTTGGGAATCCCTCCAAACAACCACGGTGTCGAGCCACAAATCACATTGAAAGAAGGTATGAGATTACGTCATGTTGTTTTCAACCTTAATCTTAAACAATTTCTAGCTTAAACTAGATATTATATATTATGAATTCCATAATATCATAATATATCATAGGATAACACAGAATCTTTTCTTTCTCGTCCCCAGTGTTCTCTTACTCAGCTTTAAACTATTTACTCTAAACTATCTTTCTTCCAAAGATCCATATACCACTTCTCCTATGACGATTGCAAAAATAATTTTGCAAAAATACACTTAGTTTTTAAACTATAAGCCTTTTCAGTAGTTTTATACTTCCTTTTTCAAAAATCATTTCTGGGCTAAGATTCTGAATAAAGTCAGAAAAAACCCTTTACAAAACAACTACACCACGTAACGCGAGAGTAGTCTGGGAACGAGGTTGTGTTGTTTTGATTTATCAAGTACCTCACCAAACAAAAATATAAACTAGCCGACAAGCATTGTAATGGCAAGTTCCAGTAACACTACCATGGGCAAAAAAGATCAAAAACTAAAATAAACGTGTTTTTGATTAACGCAAAACTGGTGCATTGGTGTTAATAACATGACTAAAAACACTCCCATATATGCTTATTTTAATCCATCCCAAATTTCAACGATTGGAGATTCCCAAAGCCGCAAATTCGATTACACTTTGTGGTTTCATTGGCTAAGAAACACCTCCGAAAACGCCCCCTTATTCGATTCACTCTCTTAAGTTCGATTGAAATTTTAATAGCCCCGCCCCACCGCCCTTTGAAAATCAAACTACAGGAAGATCTAAATCATTAATTGTAGGATTCAAACCACGTGACGTTGCGTTGATCGGAAATATTGGTCGACTATCTACAGAGTGGTCGTTGTCGTTTGATTTCGTTGCCAGGCAGCCACCACCCACCAAATGGTATCAAATTTTATTGGTAACAAACAACAGAGGAAATCATTATCACATCGGAGGTCGCGTACCATGTGTCTATTATGAAAACCAACAGATTTGGATTTTCACATACTTGAACTCGAAATCAAATAATCATATTCTTCAATATCCAGTCAACTTAAACCAGACCTACTCCTTCGAGATCAGTCACCGCTACGCAAAGAATGGAACATATGGTTATACCATTTATGTCGATCAAGTTGAAGTGGTTTCTAAGGCCAATACACCAGGTCACCAAATTCAGAATGCCAAAATCTATGGTGGATATCCACCATGGTATAATGAGCCACCCGCAGATGTGGATCTAGAGCTTTCTAATGTGGAACACACCAACTTTCTCTGACAGAATAACTGGTTCGACTTACTTCAATTTTATTTTAATGCAATGGAATGGTCCTTTATATGAATTTTTATCAAAATGAAGAAACCTCTACTTCTGTGTCTTTTTTGCACTAAAAAAATGCTTAAATAGACCGGTCTTTATAAAAATCAATACCATATAATTTAATTCTATTCTCTTTGTTAATTATTTCTGCTCATTTTTATTAAAATTCAAGAATTTAGATATAAACTATATGTAATTATTTCAGAAAGAAATCTGTAAGTAGCCCCAATTTGAAGAGTCATTTTGGTACCTCCTGAATCTTTATACCCAAATTTCACCGATGCCCCTTTGTTGAAATTTTGCGGCGAAATTTTGTACACCCTTTTTATTTTAAGCGTGGATATTTTTTGGATTTATCCAAATTTTTATGACTCAGTTTTAGGATCAGTTTTAGGTCCTATCCTCTTCAATGTTTTCATTAATGATTTGTTCTACTTTGTAAATTAAGATGACCTCTGTAACTTCGCCGATGACAACACTCTACAGAAATGTGCTTCATCTTTGGTAGAAGTCATTGAAGCATTAAATCTGGACATGCAAGTTATTTTAACCTGGTTTGAAAA
>JAUJPO010068790.1:0-12034 GCA_032270745.1 Tiaropsis multicirrata
AAAATGATTTTATTACGATAGGAGGGTGAACAATAATGTCATTACCGCGGACATAGCTAAAACATGAAAAATCAATGAAAAATCAGCAAGTTGTTTATCCAGAGTTCTATTATACATCCTTGAAGAAACTTATTAACAGATTGTTTTGTATTTCATCAAAATGCTTCAACTTCTAGGCTAAAACAAAGATTCAAAATGAATTTCACGATTTCTTTTATACAACTTAATCGATCCTTCCTAGATCTAATAGATCTTCCGTCGTAAAGTCTTTTGTTCTCAAAAATTGGTCAGACCTACTGTACTACATTTCTTTATGTCAATCAAAATATGACGTCGAAGAGGACTCCCTTATTTCACTCTCGCAGTGACATAAAACAAAACAATAGAGGAACAACCCCCCCCCCTTCATATCTGAAGAATTCTTTAAAATTGCAAATAAAAGAACAAATATTTTCATTCAATAAATACAAAAAGCAAATCAGAAAGACAAATAACTTTTGATTGGTCGTTATACCTTTTACGCAAAATATTAATCTTTAACAAAGGTCAAAAATTTTCAAAGCTACTTTTTTGGATCCATTTTCTCAAAAAATTTGTTTTTAGCACTGACAGGTACCATAACCGGCGTTTTTCAGACTAAAGACTTCAACATTTTTGATCACCTTGCATTAACTCTTTCGATACCGCCCAAGCCAAAATCCTTCCTATTGGAACGACGTCTCCTTTACCTTATAATAGCCGCTGATTAGAAATTTTCAATCACTTTGAAACTGCATTTTCTTGAAAGTTGATAGAATTTACGAAAACGACGGTTTCAAGTCTTTTCATTAGCGAGAAAGCGCCCAGCAAACTTTCCTATTTGTCAATTGCTAGAATCCGGAAATTTTCTCTTTCTGGCGGTATTGAAAGAGTTAAAATTGCTTTGAAAAACAGATACACAACCCTTAAATTCAGTCATCAAATCATTTATCTGGCTCTCCACGCTTAGCTGGTCCGAAAATTTGAAACTAAAACCTACATTATCTCGAATAATTCCATGTAATCCCTTTTCCCCTTTTTATGCTTCCAAGAACTATCAGAAGCAAGGTTTTAGCTAAAAGAATCATCCGCTAATCTACGTCAAGGCTAAAAGAAGTTCAAACACTTTTGGAGAGAAATCACTAGGAAGTCCCCTCATTTAAATAGGTAATTGCCTTCCCAGCAGGCATGGAACGTTCTTTCAACGTTTGAACGTTATTTGGACGTTGAAACAATGTTAAGATAATCTTGTAATGTGTTGTACGCATAGAAAATTATTTAAAACAAGATTGCGAAATTTGTTTTAAGTTTTTCAAAAAAATTGATAATTTTTCAGTTTAAAAAAATAAGATGAATGAAGCCTGAACTTTTGAAATAGAAGTTTTGACTTTTGGACAAATTCTCTATGCAGGTTTTGTGATTTCAATTGAATTTGACCACAAAAAAAAAGAGAACAATATAAAAACCAAATCAAACAAATAATAAATGATTTATATTGTTTGAAAGGAATCCTGCTGTTTGAAAACCATTTGAAACTTCCCTAGCGGTTTGTTTGAAGGTTTCTTCACGAATGAAACCCCCAACTATGAAAACTTACAACTATCAGCAGCATGTCTAGACAGTACAGCTTGATACCCCCTTGATACCCTAAATTTTTGAGCAAGAAATTTTCTAGTCAAAAGGTCATCCTAAAAGCTAAAAGAGTTTTAAAAGATAATATATTAGCTTAGTCGCAAACATGTTCGGTAAAGAAACCCCGAAATAAAACCGTTCTTGAAAGTTGTTGTGCCTTAAAACTGTTCTTAAGTTGTTCTCATTTTTTGGCCATTTTGAGCCTGATTTTTCTTATAAAATTGCTCTTATAAAAAAGAGTGTATTCAGTAAAAATATTTGTCAAATTTTCCAGTTTTTCACTTGGCTACTATATATGACTACAAAAACCTCGGTCTTTTTTAACGATTCTTCCATTGGAGTGGGCCCAGATCCTAGATCGTTTTTAACATTTTAAGGTTGAAAAGACGTTTAAACAACGTTAAAAAAACGTCTTGTGCCTGCTGGGTACGCATATATCAGCAGCAAAGAATAATCAACTAATGCAATTTTTGCTAGTAAATACACAACTCTATTCACAAAATTATACAAAAATACCTTTAAAATATGTAGACATTGAAAATTATACAAAAATACCTTTAAAATATGTAGACATTTAGGATACAGCAGACACACACCGTTATTACAACATTACAAATGTTCTGACATTGAAACAACGTTGCTTGGGCGTTAAAACAACGTTCCGTGTCTGCTGGATAGCTGTTATTTAATCATACACCATCCATACAACCATACAAATTTAAGTAATCTCTTTCCTCCCATACCCAAACCAGACACTGAACGTTTTTCCGACATTGTTTCAGCGTCCAAATATCGTACTGACGTTGAATGACTGACTGATATTCATACAAGACATGAAGGTTCCTACTTCCGCAAAAAAGCTGTTAAAATTTACCACCATGAGATGGAAATGTTTTCTGTTGTTATTGTTAGTGTCTCCATATCTTCCGTCGTGTGAAAGATTCAAAATAACGTCCCGTACCTGTCGGGTTGCAATTGTTATGCAATTGTTATTTTTTCTTGAAGAAAGATAACGTCATACGCCCGCACCCAAAAAACATTTACTATTTTTTAGAGATTGCTTGACCATGACGTCAATAAAGTCGACGTATTTACTTTACACGCTTTTTTTATAAGAAATTTTTTGGTTTCATGCTGAATAGTCTCAACTTTTTGGTCGAAATCATCCTAACATATTCTTAACATATTCTTAAGTTTTTGTCAGCTTCGTTCTGAAAAATGTTTAAACAGTGATACAAAAGATTTAATTGAAAAAAAAGAAGAAATAAGCCCCGAAATAAACCAGCTGAATCAGTTTGAGAAAGATTTTAGATGTATTTAGGAATAATTTCCAAATAATTATTTGACCTTGAAAAAATTTAAGATGGCAATATTCTTAGGACATTCTTAACTTTTTGGCTAATCATATTCATACAAAGTAAATTCTTATTAAAAAACGTGTATAGCACTTTTAAGATTCACGTGATCCACTCGATGAATGAATATCGGCCTTTACAATCTTTGGAACAAGTTAAAACCTTTCACAAATCACACTATTGGCTTATCTGTTTCTACAACACAATAGTTCTCATCGTCTTCAACGTTGGGATCCTTCGAGCTATCATCAGAGACTCGAGCTTGTCTTTGCCGCAAACTCAAACTACCATTTGATGGACTCGTCATCTCTGGCTCTGTGTGGTCATTTTGAAAATGATTTAATGTTGGGCTCTCATTCATTGACATTAAGTTTGTCAATTTATTAGATAAGAAAGTGCTCTCTCTATTGACATTTAAAAATCTGATGCGATATTTGATGATGCTAGGATTCATGGTCATTATGACGTACAGATGCCAACGGTTACGGGATCTTATACGTCGGTTATGAGCTTCTTTGGCCT
Source organism: Tiaropsis multicirrata (assembly GCA_032270745.1). Classification (NCBI taxonomy): domain Eukaryota; kingdom Metazoa; phylum Cnidaria; class Hydrozoa; order Leptothecata; family Tiaropsidae; genus Tiaropsis; species Tiaropsis multicirrata. Next base: position 3,528 of record JAUJPO010068790.1, read on the forward strand.
TCGCAGAAATGGTTTTATCAACTTTGATTAGTTGCATTGAGAACTTGTCCGCATTGTTGACTAAAAAACAAACCAATGATGATTTTAAATATCCGAGATAAATCCTGATAACAAAAGCGGATCTTTAAAGCCTGTACTCTAAATAGCGTACTTTCATACAGGCTAGGCCGTGTAGCACTATCGTGGTGAAAAATGTTGCTTGCCCAATTCCACAGAAGCAGGTTTTTGTGTATATTATATAAAGCAGGTTGGAACAGTTGTTCCCTATCTGAAGTTTCTTGCAAAATATATATATAGAAACCAGGACAATATCGCTTACATTACGTTTTGTTTTCTTCGTGTCATCCTGGTTTTTACACTGTTTTTTTAATGAAAAACTTTATACAACAGCCGTAGACCAGTTGTCTAAGGGTCAGCCTATTGCTTCCTTCATGAGTAATGAAAGTATAGAAAGAAGTTGGTGGCTCTCAACTTCATGGAAGCATTAGAAAGAATTATATTACATCATGATTCCTTTCTTAAAGTCAAATTGTTATACCTGTTTCGTTCTTGAAGAAGTCATCTTTCATATCTTTTTTTATATCTTCAAGTAAAAATCTCACGAAACATTGAAGAGCTGGGTTCGAATGTTGATGCTCAAGCAGTAAAAATGAAACGTATGATAGATAGCCTAAAGAAAACAATGAATTACCTTATTGGACAAAGAATTATTCGGACTAAACTATTGATTGGAATAAACTTTAGTCACCTCTGAATATTTTAATCACTTTTGTACGGCTGTGTTTTTTCGATGAGCTAATTGTATTGTCGTACATGGAGAAAAACTCAATACTAAATTCTGAGGAATCGTTTCAATGCATTGCAGGCCTTACAATACGAATAAGTCTGACTAAAAGTTTGGATTAAAGATAAAGCAACGCCCTCCTCAATTTGTACCAGGCTATACCTGACGTTTATCGTTCGTTAGTATACGCTGCGCAGATTGTCTGTTTTGCCGTAAAGTGACGAAGTCTCTGGCAGTGGAGTGTAGAAAATCTTTCTGCTTCTACTTTAATTTCCCACGATTGTTTACGCTCGCAGTTTAAAATCTCAAACTAGAAATTGCGAGAATGGGAACAGGCCCTCTACCTACGGATAAAGAAACGTGCGAATTTTCCACAGATGTGGGGTCGGTTTGCACCAGCCAACACCTACCTGGGTCTCTCCTTTCATACGACCTTGGTAATGTACTTTTGCTCAGTCTCTGCATGAAAACCACTCCAAGGACCAGCCCGATAATAATACGAAGAAGACAAGATACCAATCCAAGGAAAATGTTGAAGAACAACATAAAGTATGAAAAGATGTGATAGGCTCGCCTAAAATGACAAACAATCGTCAGTTCGAAGACCTTTGTAGTAGTGCAAAAGCTTCCTTCATAACCTTTCTTTGTAACAAATTGTGGGATGTGAGAGAGTTTCACAGGAAGAATAGGATAACATACTTATTTATCGGTGGTCTTGTTAGTGTAAAATTTTTGCATGTATATTTATTTACTGATCAGGTTAAAGGTTATTTGTTGGTTTAGCGCATTCCATTGGTATTCTTCATCATAAAGACTCGTATGAAGTATGACCGACATTAATTGACCATTCCTTCAGGAGCCAAGATGAGCTCATGAATGAAATATTTGGCAATTGAATCAGGGAACAAAGGCGAGAGAGAATCAAATTGGTTCGGGTAACCAACCCGACTGTGTAAGTACACCCCCGTTTCACAGACCCGGTGGGACCTCTCCTCCCACTGGAAATACATGCCCAAAAAAATCGTCCCCAGTGAAAAAATAGCACAGAAATTCGTCCCCACTAGAAAAAGCTCCGTCCCCATTGAAAAACGTAAAATTTTTGATTTTTCTCAATAAATTTTGATTGTCTTAAATGTTTCATCCCCACCAATAATTCGAACAAAGAACAATAGAATTTTGTATCCCCAGTCGAAAAAAATCTCTTTTTGATAACCCCGTTAAATTTTTATGTCTCTTTATTTATCCCTACTGACAAAAGAATTTCCACCGAGACAGGGGTGTGTAAGTGTAGGTAAAGATTAGCATTCTAATATTTTTATTTTCTGACTAGATCTTTAACCACGATGCTCACTGGCGGATACAAAAAGCTTTGAAGGAGAGTGTTGCTTTTCTCGTTAATTCTTTTGATTTTGGAAATCAAGATATTCCATCAAAAACTTTGAGTACCTTCTGTATCCGCCTCTGGAAGCCTAATTTATACCTGTTATCAATGGCCAATGAATCTGGCGAAGCAATAAAGCAACATCTTGAAATCAAGATTTGAAGCACCATCATTGTGATTGCTATCAGGATGTTGGGCCTGAAGAAAAGAAACAAAACTCTTTTAATGTCCAAACAACGTTATTCCAACGTCAGAAAGTTGGGTGTTGAAGCAACATTGGAACAACGTTGTTTTCCTGCTGGGAGTTGAGATGTTTTCACCACCAGTCTTCGATTGAACAAAAAGTTTTCATCAGGATGTTTCATTTAACTAAATCACTTGTCTACCTGTCTATCCCGAGGTTAGAGATTACTGAAAACTTTGGAGCCCATTCTTGCACAACTGTGTTGACAACCTTGTCACCAACCCTGACTACCCTCTCAACCCAATTTCCCTCACATGGCATGGAGTCGAACCTTGATCCATACCATGTGAGTCTTATTGTTCTTATTTTACTAGGGATCAAAGTTCGGTGACCACTATACCACGACACCTCCCTCTGTCTGAAAGGTTGTTGTGAGAGTCTTACCATTGCTTTTTGAGTAATATTAAGAGTAAGGAGAGTTCATTGCGTTTCATTGGTAAAAACACTTGAGTGATGATCACCATCCAAGCAATGTAGAAAACAATAGCCGTCAAGAAGAATCCTGAAATGTAATACAAATTGGTTATTACCAGAAAAAATTCATATTCCCACTGTTGAGGATGTCAATTTTTCTTAGAAACAACCCCCTGGATATCCTTGGTCCTCAAATTCTTACCCCTGGATATCCTAGGATATTGAAATTTTGAACCCCCACCCTTCATACCCTTGGTCTTCGGATTTATCCTCTGCATATACTAGGATATTAAAAATTTCGGACCCCCTAGATATCCTATATCCTCAACAAAGAGGGGATACGGACTTTTCTGGGAAAGCCCATTAGTAGAATAACTGATAAATGATACAGTCGAAGCTCTAATTAGCGGACACCATCGGGAATTCGACTAATTAGAGCTGTCCGCCGTTTGGGGTGTCCACTAAATGGAGCTTCGACTGTGACTTGACTTTGTGAATATTTGATCTTAATTCCTTTACTTGCAGAGATGTGCACCATAAATAAAAATTTCGCTGCGAAAAATTCTCTAAACTTTTTCTTTGTGATATTTCCGGCGTGAATATTGGGACCTGAAATAACCCACTCAGTGGGTAACAGGTAGTGACAAGGGTTAAGATAATTAACGGGGAATAATCATTGTTTGTAAAACAGATGGCAGAGTAGCCTTGTACAACCAGAGTTAAATACACGGTTTTTTTATTAGAACATTCAGGCTGAAATTTGTTTGAAAATTAAGAACATTTTAAGAACGTGTGCCAAGGCTGAATTACGAAAGAAAAAAAAAAGTTTTCTAAAAGTTTTCACGCTTTAATAAAAGGTGTTATTACAGACAATGACTTTGTTATTTGGGTTCATATTAAGAACATTGAAAAAATAGGAAAATGCAGCGTCAATCAAGTTTTCGATGTTCTAACAAAAAAATCATTACCCCATATGCAGTAACCAACTTGGAAGCCAGCAAATTTGAAGCTTGCCGTCTAAAGAAAAGTTAAAGATGTCTATGATAATTCTCATTGTCGTAGCAACCGGAGGGCTATGCTATGTCCAATATTTTTTTTCAAAATTAGTTTTCTAGAAAAACTGAATTTAATAATTTAATAATTTTTCATCCAATATCACCAATATCACAACTGTTAAGCTATTTTTAATGCGTTTTTAGAGTATCTAGAGGTTCAAGATTTCCAAAACAAAAATGCTTCCTACGGCACTGATTCTAATGGGTTTTCCATTTAATATCTGTGTAATTTAAAAAATGAAAATAAGCCGTCCCTCATTTAACTAATAGAAATATCCTCGCTCATACACGAATTTGATATGTGATATTGATAAAATACCATAGTAGGTTATCAAATATTATTGTTCATTTAATGGATGTCTGGATGTCGTGCCACCCGTCAGGTTTCTTTTTTTGAAGCTCTGAAGTGTCTGAAAAGGTCCCAAAATCATCCAAAAAATTACTCTGATAGGGTCGGTATATGAACATTGAAATGGGACCAGTGAAAATCTTTTATGCGATTGCAACTACAGTTGACTCTAAACTTTTGTTTTTGCCATCTCACGAAAATTGTTGCCGTATTCCCGTAGCTTTCTCCCTTTTTCAAATTTCATGGTCTTACCATAAGTCCTGCTGGAGCGAGAGTCTTTTTTCGAATTCCATTTGGTAAAAAGGACCGATCACCAGAACGCAATCTGATCACGTGACGTCGGTACCACGTCATTTGATTCATCATTACCAGAATGAAGAAAATGAATGCTGTTGCTAGACCCAACCAATAGGAAACTAAACAACAAAAAGGGACAAAATATATATATAGTCTGGTGGACAGGTAAAACAGACACATTTTCCACATTAGTTATTCTTATCCAACCTCTTATGAACCTCACTAAAATGTTCTTAAAACTAAAGTTCTTAATCATTCCCAGTCTGGAAAAGGTAATTTAATTGGAAACAGAAGACGTTGATGATGTACAGAGAAAAATGCGACTTATAATATTTTAAGATGGTAATATACTTAAGACATTCTTTAAACATTTTGGTCAATTCTATCATGAACATTAAAGCATATTCTTTTAGCGTAATTCAGTTGGAACTTACCGAAAGTACCGTACTTTATTCCAAAAAAAAAAACGTTTGCGAGAAAACAAAGAGTACGGTATACCAGGGTTTGTGAAAAGAGGAGACGTAAGGTAACGACGGATCTGTCTTTGTTCGAGGTTTGGATGCATTTGTTTTAAAAAGCCTGCCTCCTTTATCCAAATTTGCAACAACTATACATACTCCCATGAGATGTGACACTTCTTCGCCTTGTGTTAAAATTGCTGAAATCATTAGATTTGCATTTTTAAATACATCATCAACTACTTTTATGTGTCCTAATGCTAGTATACACAAAAGAATTCAATTTGATAGAGATTTGATTGCTCATTTCGTCTCCTCTTTTTACAAACCCTGAGTATACAAAATTTAACGACAAACTGAGTATAAAAAATCGTAAGAATAAAATGTCGGAAATTTCACCAAAATTTAGCAAAATTTCTTATCACGAAAGATAAGAGCTAGACTTTTGCAAATCCAACATTTTTTCAATGCCCAAACAAAGTTCTGACGTTAGCAACAACGTTCTGACGTTAGCAACAACGTTCTATGCCTGTTGGGAGACTTTCAGACTCACTTCCGATTGCATTTCCATAATCGTTAATATCTTGTTGGGAAAATCCGGTCTGTTTAGATAGCCATTCAACAATTTCAATACTATCAATCAGTAAATCCAGGTAGATAACAAATATCAAATAACCAAGCCCAATTAAAACAATAGTAGCCTAAAAAATAATACAATGATGATTTGTTATCGCTCTGTTCAGCTTCTTAGAAACTTGGCCTTTAATATAATCTTTTTTAATTTTAAAACCGACCCAAACATGCCGGAAATGCTTGCTAGGTGTATGAAAGAAACACGTTTCAGGTGTTTTAGATTTTTTTACAGGGCCTGTTAACCTTTTCCAAGTATATATACGGTTTGAAGACCGTTTTACCGGTACATCGTCTTTATTAGGTCATAGCTCCTTACCACTTGACATTCAAGGAGGACATTTATCTTTCCAACGATACCAAAGTGTTGATACCTTAATCATTTGTCCTGACCGGGGAATGGCCTTTGAAAAAATTAATTCTCGGATAAAGCATTGATGAATTATTTTGGCTTTTTCAAAAAATTTGTGCATGTTTAAAGATTAAGGACAAATTCAATTTCGTTACACGTCCCAGAAGTAAAATTCCCGCTAAGCTTACTCTGGTTAACCTCATTAACCTCAGATTAGGCCTTTTAATATAACACTTTTATCTTACTATCCTCAATAGCTTTATACTTTGATATTCTCAATCGGGCAAAATTGAATTCCAAAAAAAAAGGCTAAACATTCTTATCCCTTACAATACCTGGCTACCAGAGCAGAAAGTCACAATCAATACATGCGATGAAAAAGCCAAGAGACGATAAAAGATATGAGTAAAGTAGGAGCTTAAAACATTTTTTTCAACTTCCAGATAACGTTCGGACGTTCTTTTGACGCCCAAACAACGTTCCGCTAGGCTAGAGTAGAAAATTAAGGCATCACCCCATAAATTGCCATGGATGCAACGAGCAGTGATACACAAAATCTTGTTCCATATTTGAAACCTAAAAGATGAAAAGTTCTTGCTGACTAAATGGATCAGAAAATTCTGGTTCAGCAATAGTCACTGTAGCACACGCAAATGCGCATTTTAGGAAACTGACTGATATAGTGGTCTCAATTTATAGCTGCTCGTGCCTTTTGAGCATACGGTTTTTATCCATATATAGAACGTGGAGACAATATTTTCTTTGGTCCAAAAATTATAATTCACGACATTTCTATTTCGTGATATCTAAAAGAAAATTATTTTGCTGTGTTTTAACTGTATTTTTCGGATTACTCACTCGAATTTTGCGGTTGTTTTGCCCAAATATTTGAATTTTGTGGGTATTTTAATTTCGTGGTCGAAGTTTACTTTTTAGTAAAAATGAATACATGTTTTTTTTTCATTGTACTTAAGCATACTTAGGCTCAGATTAGGAAAAATATGAAGCATACGCTAAGCGTAATGCTGAGCCTTCAATAATGCTTTACTTACAGGTATTTTGACCGGTATGTCTTTTTCATAGCTGTATTTCATTAAATATCGAATATAAGAAGCATATGGGAAGCATTAATTGAGCCTTATTACAATCTTCGTATAAGCCTGCTTTTGAATTTTCCATTGCTTTTATGAAAAAAATGTCTACCTGGTTTTACTTCATATAGAATTCCTCTTATTTTCTTCCAAACTATTTGCAAAATAGTCGAATATGTCCAATCCAACCTTTAATAAAAAATAATGCAAAAGTCCTTTTGACAGAAGCACATACATTATCAGGGAAAATTCGGGGACAGTCGGGGCTAGTCGGGGATATTTGAATTCTCCCATGACCTTTTTTTCCCCGATATTAATATAATAATACATATATTATATTCTAAAGTTCAAAAACTTTAAAAATTCTCATGATAATGAAATCAAAAACCGTGTGGGGTTTCTTATTTCATTTCTCTCTATCCTTAACTGGTTTAAATGGCCTTTCATAATTTGACTCAACATTTGATTTCCCAGTCCTCTCTTCAATTTAAAATTTGATTTTTATAGCATTTAGCAAATAACAAAGTATGGAATATGGCTCTACGGGTACTACCTTCCCTTTACCACATGTAAAAATCGTCTATATACACAGAGAGAACGCACCATGAGTTGCATCCCATTTGCTCAAAATTCGGTATTTTATTCAGAATAAAATTACAGAACATTGGGTACAAAATGGTTCTATGAGTAGCTTACTTTTTCATTTTTGTTGCTTCTTTCGTAATGCAATGCTTCTTAAAAACCTTTTTGATATGTATATACATGTATTCTTCTTTCCAATTTGTGTCATTTTCGTATACCCAATTAACCTGCTAAAATGTAAAAAAAGACGGTAATGGTTACCCCTATAATTTACATGCTGAAAAATGAAACTTCGATTGTACAGATGATGAAGTTCAGAACTATTAATCATCAGCCCTTTTGATGATTTAAAATACGTCAATGTATGAGGGCGGCGGCTTGATACACAAAATAAATTGAACAAAGAATACCCTAGCAGCTAAATTAAAAATATTACTCAATATACATAAAATATAACTGATAGCCAAAATATGAATAAAAGAAAGTTATCTTTCAACCAACAAAATACATAACTTAAAGTTTCGTGCTTCCGCACTTATTCAAATGTATAAAAGAAATGCTAGTGAGAATTTAGAATTTAAAAGGTTAAAAGCTATAAAAGAGATAATTGGACTAATTAAAAAATGTATAAAACTGACGTGATAAAAGTGGGGGGCAACCGAGATAACGGGATCACGGCGGGATTTGGCATATTTCTTAACGGGATTTCGGGATTTTGACGAAAAAATAACGGGAAAACGGTATTGAAATTGCCTACCGAGACCGGTATTTGAATAAAAACTAACCATATTTTGGTAATTTATAACAATTTCTAACGATATTTCGGGATTGAGTCAATATATTTTCAAATTTCTTCTGCTACAAATCGGC
>JAUJPO010068801.1:0-12033 GCA_032270745.1 Tiaropsis multicirrata
TTTTCATGACAAACTTTCATTCAATTCTAGCTTTATTTAAACAAATTTGCCTCAAAGAACGAATTTAGTGTAAAACAAATTCTTAAAAAATTATCTTAAATTTTATTGGTTTACCGACCGACCGACCGACCCACATTTTGAAACTGCTTCGCCCGTAAAACAACAAATCAACTTGGACTCGCCTCGTAAGATGTTTCCGTATAAAAGGTTGTTTACGCCCTAAATAGCGTCGCCTTTACAATTCCCTATATAACCCCCTTATCCACCCTTATAAATCCCTTATCTGACTATACAAACTACTAATTGTTATGTTGCTATGCTTCTTTTCCATTTTTCGTTTGTTTTCCGTATTGGTAATATTTGGTACGTATAATTTTGTTTTGTTTTTCTTCCATTTTACACTCCCCTTATCTCTGTACCCAAGTGGATGTAACGTAATGACATAATTTTTTGATAACTTGTTCTTTGTTTAAAACAAAAGTCAAATGCCAATTTGCTCACTTATTGATCACGTTACCAATATCTTCTCTTGGGATTGGTCTACTTTTTGATCACATGATTAATTTGCGTACGCAAGTTCAAAATGTAAACAAAATGCAAAAGACTTCCAGATCGGGCTTTTATACTGACCATGTCAATACTAAAACAGTTATACACTGAGCATTATCGAAATTCATGGGGTCTTTTTTTTTACCTGATGACCAGAAATTGTTGGAACCCATTTGGCCTCAGAGATAAGATTACTTTTGTTGTTTAATGTAACTACACACACATACATATAACCTCGTACATTCAACGACACTGCATATATACATAAACACAACAAGTTCATGACGTAATCTTTATACGAAATGATTACGTAATAAATAATCATGAATACACCGTCAAAGTCCAATAAACAGAAAAAAAACAGGATTTACATCAATCGACCACACAACTACATAACATTATAAACATTTAAATTACAGGAAAAATTACCTTAAAAATACCATAAGCAATAAACAAAAGCGAAAATATGGTTGATTTTAAAACAAATTTTGGTTTGACTAAAGAAAAAGAACGAGAGAAGCAGTCCTTGTCAATTCCTACAAAAATTTCTTTATCTTAGCACGTTTGGACATAGCTGGTACGTGGTCTGATACACCACCAATATGTTATGAGAATGGTGGCTCTGTTATCATGTTATCTATAACTATAGACGGGAAGGTACATTTACTACTAATTTCTTAACTTTGACGGCTTCCCAGCAGGCTTGGAATGTTGGTTCAACGTCAGAACGTTATTTAGATGTTGAAACAATGTTGGAATAACGTTGCGTGGCTTACCTTTCCCAGCAGTCTCAGAACGTTCTTTCGACATTGTTTTAACTTCCAAATAACGTTCTGACGTTGAAACAACGTTGTTTAGACTTTTAAACAACATTCCGTGTCTGCTGGGTTTAAAGATTTTAAGTTAAACCATACATACATACACACTAAAGATCCCCAGGATCTTTCTGGATAGAATCGCTACAGGTCTTTAAAAGGGAAAATTGACATTCGTAAAAAAACAGTTCTTTCTCATTGACACCATTGGAATTTTTTTGTTGTTGAAAGGTGTAGAAAGGTGTAGAAAGGATGCGATAAAAATCCCAACGGGGAAAAATTGAATCATTATATTTTCCATTGGGAATCCTGAATTCTATCAATGTTGATTAATTTAAAATCTTAATGTTAGGAATGATAATGTTATTTTCGATCTTGAAAATTCACAAGGGATACCAATATTGCAATCTTTCTTGTAAGATAACCTTTCCAACGGGGACGATGTCGGCCCTTTTTTCAGTTGTTTATAAATGTCCTACTGAGTCTGGTGATTTAAGGGTATGAAAAAAAGTAGCACACACATAATAATTACTAAATAATAACCTTTGATGGAGGGAGGTCACGACATTTCCAAAGCAGAAAATTTGCTATACATAAGCAAATAAATAGGTGGGTCTATTAAGTGAGAAACATTAAATAATGATGAATCCCCACAATGCACTGTTCTACAATACACCTGTACTCTTTTACTATGGATTTAACGAATCTCCAAACGCTAACAATACTAACTGTTTCATCTAACTGTCACTGATATAGTCTAAATCCAATGTCAAAATGTTTGCTCGATTTCTCATTTTTTAATTTCATTTCTAGAAACCAATTGGATGTCGTGTTAAAAGAATACCAGAGTAAGATATATTTTTCTTTTAAATTTTTTTTTTTAAGTCTGCCTTTATACACAGCAGGCACTGAATGTTGTTTCAACGTCAGAACGTTATTTAGACGTTAAAACACTGTTGGAATAACGTCATATGTCTGATGGTGTTAAACGTCAGTGTTCATTAAAAGGTCACATACTAAGTCCATTTTAAATCTACCACTTCAAGGCATCTACAGGGAGTTTGTTCCAAAAATATCAGGGAAATAATTGCCTTGGGCTACTCAATGTCATTTAAAAAAAAATAGTTTGAATAAGGTTGCGATACTCATAGAAAGTCCAATAAAAGTTATCTATGGGCTGTTCGAGAATAAAGTAAATTACCTTAAGGGAAGAAATTTTCGCGAATTGAGCTCTCGAAAATAGCGTGTTTCGCGGAAGAAATTTTCGCGAATCGAGTGTTTTGTATGAGTTTCGCGGAAGAAATTTTCTTCCCTTAAGGGTTAAGGTAATTTAACCCCAGGCATCAAAGATTTACGTACATTAGCCCCGCCCCCTGCACAATCCTTTTCTGGAACAGCCTAGTGGGACTGTATAATATCATACAAAGATTTTCCTTCTATGTACTTTAATACGTTTCTTATAATTTCAGGCCTAAAATTGTTCTTGTTTTGGGACTTGAACACCCTATGGTTATAGAATGTAAAGAATTTGAAGATTTTTCGGATTATTCGAGTCCAAATTCACCGGGTAATCTTTTTATTTTTCAAACTTCTATAGATGATTTTTACATCTTACTTGTACCTCTGATCTACAACTACAACTACAATCAATTCTCAAAAGCACTTCTAAAACTCATTGAAAGTGTGTATCTTATGCCCTACCTGCCGTTTCTGACATCTTAACTGCAAAAACCATTTTTTGATTTAATGACTTTGATTTAATGACTTTAAAGCCAGTCAGTCAATAACAATGAAAGTGTGCCCTACCTGCCGTATCTGACAGGCAGACTTATCTTAAACGCCAAAACCATTTCTTGATTTAATGACTATTTTACGAATAAGCCAGTCAGTCAATAACAATAAACGTCACGGCGAAATCATCTATACACTTCAAGAAGACTGTACACTCAGAAAGTAATTGAACTTAAATTGGCTTAAATTACAAAGAAAGGATCAATCCACCCATCTGTTAATTATATGACTCTTTAGTTTGAAATTCTTCGGAAAAAACGATTTTTAAACAATTTCTTTTTTCAACAGGTGCTCTTTTAAAAGCTGCATTCTTCTGTACCAATATCTTGCCACTGGAGTATGGGAAACAACATTCAACTTTAGCTGAATACCTCATCAAAACTCATCAAAGTGGATTTGTGCTTCAGTCGTGGTCAGATTTACCAAAAGGCTCTGGTTTAGGAACAAGTAGCATTCTGGCGGGGTGTATTTTATCAGCTTTATGGAAAGTGGTTGGATTGGAACACGAAGTAACGTCCGTTCTACACGCTGTAAGTTCTTTTCGAATTTCCATAAAAGGGGTTTGTAGATGAGTGACGAGACAGCATGGAAAGTGACCTACTGGACGCGCGGCTCTTAAGGTATGTCATCACCTTCGGAATCGATTTTTGAAGGTTTTGATCTTTTCATCGGTAACTCGTGATGACGTAAGATTTATATATTAAAAGTATATATTTTCAGAAAGCTTATGAAATTCTACATCTGAGCAGCCTAATTTTGGTAATTTTTGAAAAACGGAGAGAAAATGATTTAGATACAAAAATTTACGAAAAAAACCCAGATATATTCAGCTTCTAAGAGTCCCAATTCCCTTTAGCCGGAGATTTTTGGGAAAATATTTGCATGGTCATGTTCCCAAGATAATAAAGAAAAATGTGTTGTCCTTTTTTAAAGTCTTCTTTTTTGAGATATGGAGTTAAACGTCAAAAAAAGCATGAAATTTGACAGCAAAACCGTATTTCTCAGGTCTTGGATCTTGAGCAGATGTTAACTACAGGTGGAGGTTGGCAAGATCAAGTTGGTGGTCTGTGCCCTGGAATCAAAGTGGCCACGTCAAAGAACCAATTACCTTTGCAAGTGGAAACCAGCCCTGTCAAAACACCTGAGGGTTTCATAGAGAAACTTGAAAGACATCTTGTGGTGGTTTTCACCGGCAAAACAAGATTAGCCCGAAACATGTTACAGGTAATTTTAGAGTTTTCTTCGAGTTTAGTCCCATTTCCAGCATACAATTTTGAGATTCACCTATAGGTACTTCCAATTAAAGTATGCTAAAGGTTGTATCATTTGAGCCTGAAATATTAGGATTCATTCTCGTGGGGTATATTCTAAAAAATGGGAAAATTTTACCTTATAAACCTGAGGTTGTGCACCTGCTAATTTGAGACCACTCAAATTTTCCGTCATTTTTACGACCCTCAGTCTTTTGACCATAGCTCAAAACCACTATGTTTTCAGCCAAAATGCCCTTGTTGTTTTCGAAAGCTGAGACCAAGGGCTTCCCAATGGTACCAAAAGAATTGCCTGAATCTTACCACCGTGAATTCAAAAAAATGAGAATTTAAAAAAAATACAGCGGTGGCTAAAGGTTAAACGAGTTTGGAGAACGAAGCATCGAGATAAAAAGATGTCTCTTTTATTCCAGCGATTTTTAGAGGCTTTTGTTCTAAAGAACGACGTGGTCTCAAATTAGAAGATATATTATTTGCTACAACTAACCCTACTTATAACGAAAACATGAATTTGAAATGATCACTATATTCCATGCTATTCTAGGATGTATTACGTAATTGGAATGCTCGGTCGCCGGATATCGTAACAACAGCTCGCTCGTTGATCACAAATGCTAATGAAACTATACAAGCTCTGGAAGAAGGTAATATCTTACTTCGCGTTTGATATCTGAACTTCAGTTTTATTCCAGGTTTATGTGTTCCATTGCATTTTAGCATTTTAGCTTAGTTTTGGGTTTATTCGTCAATTTTTCATAAATTCAACGGACAAAAAGCCCCAGGCAGGGCACTTGATTTGAAAATGACTGTATATGTGGCCAAAAATTAGGTCTTCAAACTCACAGAAACTTACGTTGCAGTGGAAAATTGTCAAAATATGAAGTAACCTTGCAGTGCATTTAAAATTCTGACACAAACCTCTTACCATGGAAAAGTCATTTTCCAAGCGTCAACATTCCAGGTTTGGACCACCTCTGGAATTTCGTAATTTTCCAGTTGGGAATGTGGTCAAATTTCCAACCCTGGAATTCGATCATTATTTCCTGTGTGAGTGCCCCGTCCTCTGGACAAAAAGACGCATACCTCTGGCATTCATGAACTATGATATTGATAAAATTTACTGTCTGAAACTTTAAAACAATTACTTTTTGTCTTGCAATGTTTATATGCATTGCATTTTCATTGTCTCGTGTAAATCAAGCTATTATTACAACCATCTTTAAACTTATCGATATACAGTCCGACGCTTGTTATCTCAAATCGGAAGTAACGAGGGTTCAAGATAACCAGCGTCGACTGTAGTCATATTTCTTTGTTATTTTCTGTTAAGGCAATTTGGAGTTGATTGGTAAATGTTTGAATGATTGTTGGTCCAACAAAAAGAAGATGGCGCATGGTTGTGAACCGTTAGTGTGTAGAGAAATCATGAACAAGATCAAGCCCCATGTCCTCGGTTAGTAAACTAATAAATTATAGTGTCCTAAATGGGCTTTTCTAAATAAAATCCATATTCCTCACTGTTGAGGATATCGTTTTTTCTTAACCCCAACCCCCCCCCCCCCCGAATATCCATGCCGAAATTTTCGAACCCCCCTGGATATCCTTGTTCCGAAAATTCTTACCCCCTGGATATCTTAGGATATTGAAAATTTCGGACCCCCCTTGATGTCCTATAAATATCCTCTGGAAAAGCCCAATGAACGGGTGGGGCTGGGGAGGGTCCCAGCAGACACATGACATTTTCTTTGACGCTTCAACACGTCAAAATAATGTTCTGACGTTAAAACAACGTTCCGTATAACGGTGCTTGATACTTGAGATTACTTTTGCAGTTTGGCACTATCCCAAACTGTATGATGTTCTAGCTCGGGCCGCAAAAAAAAAAGAATCCCCTTTATATTTAAAAGATTGTAAACAATTGCGTTAAAACATCTAGAAAAATGTTTTACTGTTGCATAATCATTTTACGATTTTGATTACCTTAAAGGAACACTAATTTTGGCGGGAATTTAATTTGGCGGTAGGACGAAAAAACTAAATTTGGCGGGAATTTAATTTGACGGTTGCTGAAAAATTTAACCTTAAAATGGCGTAAAAACAGCCAAATATAGCAAACAACACCTTTAAAAAAAGGTTCATATTTTCAAAAAGTTTAATTTGGGGGGAATTAAATTTGGCGGGAACTTAATTTGTTCCCTTAATTTATTTTATTTTTTTAGTGTGTTGTGTTGCAATGGGTGTATAGTAAAATAGGAACTTGAATTTTAAAACTATATACTATGCACTTGTCTTAAATCCTAATCATATTCAATATATTTATCTTTCAATATTCATTATTCTTTATGTCACAGGAATTTCATTGGCCGGTGCAGGAGGTGGCGGTTTCATGTGTATGATCACGAAACAGGAAAATGCCGCACAAACCATCAAGGAAGAAATTGAATCGTTAAAGGTAAATAACATATAATACATCTGCCAAATTGAGACCATGTCGTTCTTTAGTACTAAAGTCTCTAAAAGTTGCTTGAATAAAAGAGACTAATTTTTGTCTCGATGCTTCGTTCTCCAAACTCATACGAAAACTACGGAAAACTTAAATGGGCTCAAAATTTGGCAGATTCATACCCTCGTAATTATTTGTCGTTGTTATGACAATATATGTATGGACTAAATTTATATATTTTTTATTATAGGCTTACAAAGTTTATTAGCTAACGGTTACTTCATCTACACGTTTTTTATAAGAACGTCATGCGTGACGGCCACTTTACTTAAGCCTAAAAAGTGTTCTTATAAAAAATGTGTAGCAAATTTTTCAACCACTTTATTATAACGGTTATATAAGAAACGAGGCTCTGTGTATCTCATACTGCGGACTGCAGGACTGTGGACTGCAAATAGCCGGCATCTTCCAGAGATTAGTAGCCTATTTTAACCATTTTACATTAGATTCCTGGCAAACCTACAGTACACGCTGCTACTATCGATCGACAAGGTCTTGTTGTTACCATTGACAACCAACCAAACGAAGAAACATTTTGAAAAGAGGAAAATACTCTTTTTGTGACGTATTTTTAGACAGGATTCTTAAAAATTTTCACAACTTACTTTTTATTTATTCATTAAATTTTATTATTAAAATGTCTCGTAGGTTATGTTTTATATATTATGAAAAAAGCAACTTCCCCCTAGTTCTTGTGGCTGTTACAATCTCCCCTTTTGTTTAAATCTTGTTAAGACATTTTCGTGTTATCATGAAAATAGATTAGAGCTAGAAGTGTTCTCAGATTACTCTTTGAGTTTGAAAAACAAATGTTTATGTGTCCAAAATGAAGTGTTTGAAGTAAAATTGAAGTATTTCAAAATCGTCCTATAGTATATGCTATATTTTAGTTTGCTGACTGTTTGAAACTTTTGAAGTACAAATAAAATGTCAAGCTAAAACTTTGGAACGGTTATGACTTTCGGTAATGGCTTTCATTGATAATTATACATGCCTCGAAGGGGTGTCTAATGAATAATAAAGTTTTTATCTGTGTATGTGGAGTGTTTTGTTAGATTTTGTCAAAGCCATTTGAAAGGTATCTACTGCCGTGGGTGGGAATACAACTCTATATTTTTATCTTAAAATGTTTAACTTTAAGTCATATATTTATATTTATATTTTCTCCTGACTGGTTTATAGATTAATTAAAGAAATATATTATTTCATATATTTTTGTAAATATTAGAATATCAGAAGAGATGTAGTTTTGAATGCCATTTTTTATAAGCAACTCTATTCGGGGCTGTGGTTGCTAAATATTTTCAAGATTCCAGCCAAAAAGTTGCATTATGCTATGGCGATTTCGGGTGGAAATGTTTCACAACTTCAATAGGTTTGTGATTTTATTTACAATACCTAAATTTACCAAAAAAAGCATTAAAATACTACCAAATTTGTAAGCGCCTAATGATGCCATTTAAGTCTCGTTCTCAGACTACTTTAGGCGTACAAATCTTCGCGAAATTTACGACATAACAAAGAAATTTTTGTCAAATTTCATAAACAGTACTAATCAATTGACTTCAAAAATGCTTTTTTGACATACGTACTCATTTAAAGTTTCAAATTTGAAAAACTTCAATTTTCGAACATTTCAAGTATTTTTCGCGAGCATAAACTTTCGTGAATTACCCTTTTCAGAATTTTCAAAAGCAAAAAAAGGTTTCTGCTCGCGAAAGAGTTTGTACGCCTAAAGTATTTTTGTTACAGATACATGTTTTTTATAAGAACGTTGTAAGTAAGGAGGTTACTTACCCCTCGGGGATTCTTTAAGTTTAAAAGCCAAGCCAAAATTCATATATAAGGAATCCTGAGTTGCTTATAAAAAATGTTAAGTATCGTAAAATGTAGGTTTTAATTTAATACCCCTAATATAATAATCATACACTTTTACCACTATGAAATATATAATTTGTGTATCAGAATAACAGGCACAGACCTTGAAATTGAATCATCATGCTCCATGAGTACCCCCATTACACCATTTTTTTTAATAATCATAAGCTTTTCAGGCTAAGCTTATATGCTTACATTTATATTATTCTATAAATAGACCATTAATTCGATTATAATTATTTTAAAAACAAAGTAATTAACACTCAATTAAAAAAAACCCTTGTGACAAACCCTGCTATCGTCAGCTAAAATAGGATTTGGTACATGTAGATAAAGATTGTCAAGTTTTCTATTGATATTACAGTAAATGGCAGACTATCTTCTACACGAACTTGCAGGTTTAGGAGACTGGAAACAAATCGAAGTTTTATTTCGAATCAATGCAGTCAAGGATGTGAATTTGCAAGACGGAGATTTCGAAGGGCAGACCTCTTTACATTGGGCTATTCGAAAAGGTAAAATTTTATTTCAAAATTGTGTCACCTGTTAGTTTATCTTTTAGGATTCGTGCATTTATTACATAAGTATCTCCATATACAAACGTATAGGGAAATAAATTAAATTTTTTGAGTAAAAAACATTTTCAGCCTATTTTTTTGGCCAAATGCTACAGTTTGTTTTCCAATGTAATCCAAAGGCTTGGCCTTATTAAGCCTATTCGTACTAGCGGGGGAGCCATTTTTTGTACCAACGGTAAACTTTTGGAAATAGCTCCTGAAATATAAATGCCGTACCAACGGCATTTTGTGACTTTTCCTAACTTTTTTCCTCATAGTTTTCACAGAGCATCATGTCATTTTTGACAAGCAGGTGTCATGAAAAATGACATTTTTATGTCAATTATATCACTGAAATCGTAATTTTATAAATAATTTTAAGAAAAAGTCTTTTTCAACTAATAATTTCATTCTCAGCGACAAATTTGGCGATGTTCTATTTTCTATTTTTGCTGACATCAGCATAATGAGTGACGTCATCAAAAAAACATTTGTGTCACTTCCAACTATTTATAATAAGGATGATGTGTACCAAATTTCATGCATAAAAAGGACAACATGATCGAAAGTTAAAGCCTGGTACAAAAATAACCCCACCCCCTCTAGTTTTGAAACGCCCCTAAAAGCCTAGTACGAATAATAGGGTTAAGGTAAAAGAAGCTGCGAAGAGAGATGCTGAAATGTGTTTACCATATTTTTTTATCATCAACATCAGGTAAATTGAAATGCTGCCGAATATTATTGGAGCATGATGCGGATGTCGAGATCAAGATGAACCAGGGATGGACAGTGACACATTGTGCTGCAGAGATTGGTCATTTAGAAATTCTCAAAATTTTATATGATTATCATGCACCGATGGACGATCATGATGATTTCAACGCAACCCCGAAAGATATTGCACGTGTTTATGGACATAAAAATTGCCATCGGTTTTTAGATGAGTAAGCTTTGTTTTGCTTTATCAAGCTTCAGATTCGGATGGAAATTTTTACCAAAAGTTATGTGGAACATGTGAATTTTCCTAATGAAAGCTTTGACCAAGGGAGACATTTTAGGTATATATTTGAATGTGGGGTGAGGTGTTAAATTTGAGAAATTTGTTGATCAAGGTTAAGAATACCCGAGCCTCGGCCGAAACTTACTGGTTCTTACAAAAAATAGTGTATGTAAATTGTTCTTTTTGTAATAATTTTCAGTGTCGAACATGGACGAGTTGAACGGAGAAATATCGAACCAAAGAAAGAAGAAACCATCGCTCTCATTATTGCAAATGAAATTGCACACGAAAGACCCAAAACAGCAGACCCAACATGAATTATAACAAAATGGTGTGGTTTTTATTTGCTCTGATGCGAAATCAGACGGTGAAAAGTTAGATGCTTAATAAGTCTATTTTGCAGACTACCGGAATGTTATGTGAGATACGCTCCGGTAGATTATTTCGACACGAAGCGATAGATTTGAAATAAAGTCTGACAGGCACAGAACGTTGTTTTAACGTCTAAACAATGTTGTTTCAACGACAATGTTGTTGCTGAGAGAGTACAAATTTTGTGTGGGAAACAACTGACAAATTCCCTTGCGTTGGAAACAGATACACAGCAGGAATATATTTTTACTAATTCAAAATTGCTTTTTGTAATTTTAAACCTAGAATCCATTTTGCAAAACAGAAAATTTATCACATAACACGTATAAATAAGAGCATGAAAATCTAGCTATAAATTCACCTGGATGTTCAATCCTTTTCTGCCCCTCTATTCGACAGTTCTTTTGAAAATGTCCAGATTTTTTCTAAATTTGAAGAAAAATACCCCTTGAAGGTTTTTGATCCCGGACTTTAATTTGACCCTCGGATACCTAAATTCACTCCCAGACATCACAATTTTACTCATGAGCATATCCTTCAACAACACTACTCTATGAAAAACTTTAGCGAGATTAAATTTCGTGACTTTTTTGCTCGCGAAATTTGTTTGGATTTAATTTCGCGAGTCAAGCCTTTGAAAAATTTCGCGTGTATTCAATTTCGCGGTTTAACCCTAAAAATGGACATGTTGTACCAAATATGCATGGTTGTTTTGATAACTTTTTTTTGCTAAAATGGTAGTTTCAAAAACTTCACGTGGATTTAATTTCGTCAATCAACGACCCCACGCGATTTCGCGAGACAAACTTTCGCGAAAAGGGCCAAAGATTAAATTTCGAATTCGCGAAATTTAATCTCGTCAAAGTTACTAATAACTAATTATTGCTAATATTTCAAAACATTTTATTCCTAAGAAACATTCAATCAAATTTACTTAAACCTACACAGCGACTCAGTGTTTCTAAGAAATCAGAGGTCATTTTTGGAGACTCGTCATAAATCAGTTCAAATATTGTATTGCGAAATCTTATGAATAGTTCAATTTATATTGAGACGATTAGTTCATCTGAGACGTAAAAATTGTAATACGAGCATTATGTAGGAGTGCACTTTCCATTCAAGATTCAATAGAAAGCATCTCTTCCGCAGAGCTCATTTTAGAAACTACTCGTCTGAGACGACTTTTTCGTCTCAGTATAAAAAAACCCAATACGAAATTGAACAAGAAGCCTAAAGGCTTGAAGGCCCAGCAAGAGAGAGAAAAGGATCAATAAACAGAAGAAATATAGAAATTTCA
>JAUJPO010068812.1:0-12028 GCA_032270745.1 Tiaropsis multicirrata
AAAATTCCATATTCCCTCCACTGTTGAGGACTTCGATTTTTCTTAACACCAACCCCCCTGGATATCCGTGCCGAAAGTTTTCTACC
Organism: Tiaropsis multicirrata; assembly: GCA_032270745.1. Classification (NCBI taxonomy): domain Eukaryota; kingdom Metazoa; phylum Cnidaria; class Hydrozoa; order Leptothecata; family Tiaropsidae; genus Tiaropsis; species Tiaropsis multicirrata. The sequence goes on from JAUJPO010068812.1 coordinate 87, forward strand.
CTTCTGGATATCCTTGGTCCTCAAATTCTTACCCCTTGCCTGGATATCCTAGGATATTGATAATTTGAACCCCCATTCCCTGGATATCCTTGGTCTTCAGTTTCTTACTCCCTGGATATCCCAGGACATTGAAAATTTCAGACCCCCTGGATATCCTATATCCTATATCCTCAACAGGGGGGGATACGGACTTTTACTGGAAAAACCAATTTAAACACAAAGATTTTGTTTCATAGCTGCTGTTTTAACAATGAAATTTTATAAACTATACCTCTAATAGATAGCTCAGCCCTATTAGATGGAGTAATAGATTAAACCTTTTGAACACTTTTGAAAAATTAACTTTATAGGGAAACTATAGAAAAAGTGTCCACCGAGTTTTGTTGGAGTTTTTTCAGATTTTTGCTGAAGCTTCCTCAATTCTTTGCTGGCGTTTCCACAAATCTTTCCTGGAGTTTTCTGTCAGAAATTAGTTTTATATTTTTAGTTTGCTGGAGTTTGCTCAAAACTTTGCTTTAGTTTCCTCCGATTTTTGTTGGATCTTCCACAGAGTTTCAACGGGTTTTTAAGTCCATAATATAAGCGAAAATTATAAACTAAAAAAGCTTACTCGTCGTTTTCGAATCTGTCTTCAACATCACCATTGTATGTCTGCCATCTTCCATCACTCACATCACCAACCAATTGAATCTCAACAAATTCATCTGTTCCAGCGAATAACGCACTCGATGTCTGCACGCCCAAATAGTAAACTGCGAAACAAAATGTACTGCTTAGCGTGCTAGTTCGGCAAAGGTGGATACAGAAGATACTCAACCGTTAAAACCGTTAATATGTAGAAACCAGGATAGGATGAGAAGGAAACAAAAAGTAAGTAATTGATAATGTCCTGGTTTTTACCAACAATTTTTTTGCAACAGACTATATATTAGTACTCCCGGACAAAAAAAGCAACTTACCTAATCTATCAACATGAGCACCAGTTCCATAAGCAGTAGCCATTATTGAAAACAAAATTACTACTCCAACATGCATCTTTATTTTTTTTTTTAAACTATCATTCAAAAGTTTCAAAAATCACAGATAATACAGGGGGGGTGGGGGGGGGGGGTAGACTGGAGTTTGAGTTTGGCAAAATCGAAGCTACGCGCGCAATTTCGGCAATACAATGCAAAAATTAGTTTATGCACGCATCACGCCCCAAAATTTTGACAAATCACGGTCACGTTCAAACTAACAATCACGCCAAAAATAAAATTCCAATATCACATCATTACGCCAGAAAAAAACCTAAATCACATAATCACGTAATCACGCAAACCGCTGAAGTGGCTTCTTCAGAATCACTAACCCTGTTGCTTTACATCTTGCACTGCTAACATATTGGATGAAATTTAATTTCTTCTCATCCTAGCGGCTTGTTTCTACATTTAAAGTGATAGATAAGGTGTGAAAATCCTTTGTGTAAACAAGAAATTATAAGTAACAAAGCATTCGTACTAAAAAAGAATATTATTGATTAAAAATGCAATGTAATCCCCCAACCTTTTCTTTCCTTTGCAAGTTGAAAAACTGAAGAATAACGAACGAAATTGTATGGTGTAGACAACTGTGTGTATTTTTTCTAAATTGATGTTTAAATACGTCTGTATGGTCAGCTGCTCTAACACTTACGAGCTAAAACCCGAGCATCGTCAAGTAGTTGACAAACAACCTAGTAGTAGGCCATATTTAGTAAATGGCCTCCTTTGTACTTTAATTTTTTTGTGCTGTTGAATCTTCTTCTTGTGATAATTTCACCGCATCATCAAGATTGAGAGATTTTTTGCGACATGGCTTCGCATTTTGTGTGTGTGGGGGTGGGGGGGATTATTTGTCACGTTAAGCCAAATTTTTCAGTCTGTTACGAATACATGTCCTTACGATAAAAGGCAATATTTGTCATTAAGATTTAATAAGCAAAATTGCCCAAAGCTTTATTTCTTCATCATTGAATTAGAAATAAAGGCATCATAGGTAGTTCTTCTTTTTATGTTTTAACGTTATTTAAAAAAAAATGACCCCATTTTGTCACCTTTCAGATTAGACAAATCTTGGCAGAGAAAAAAGCTAAAAAAAGTTTTACAATTCGTTTTTCAATCGTGTTTGGCATCAAATTGTCGAATAAAAGACCTTATTTTCAAGGAAACACCCCTCTGTCTGCTCGCTGACCCGTCGGGTTTATTTTTGTCAGCGGGGAGAAAAGAAGTGTAAAACAAAAACTAGTGGATGAAACAGCAGATTTTTGAATTTTCGTTTCCCACTAGTATAGGGATTTCTAAGTTTGAAAAGTTAATATAAAATATGACAGTGTGCAACCTCGTCCCCAGAGTATTCAACATTTTTGTATGGCGCGTCAAAGAATACCCTGGAACTGGCTACCTTTTGATTACATAATCGGACCCATTCTTCCGGTGCGAAGTTATGTGATACACTTTTCAACCAATAAGATTTAATCATTTCGACGGGAAAACAAACACTATGGTTTAACTCACTAAAAGATTTTTTTTACAGAAAACACATAATTAAATCTTTGTAAGTGTTCTGTTTTCCCCCGATTCTGACGTCATGCCGTGGAGAAGAATACTAATAAGACGATGGGTGTTCATGATGAATTTAATGAAATGGCTAATCATTAGATTTTGTGATTTCAGGCTTGGTGAGATTTGATACCTCTGATTTTTTATGTAAAACAATTTGAATTTAAATAAAATCTTACAGAGATTGTTATTGGTTCTGCAAACATTGAATATCAAATATATTATTGTTTAATTTACGAATTAAGTAATTTGACTTCATGGCGAGCAGATTTATATTTAGAAGCCTGCAAATTAATATGATCAATTTATTTGTTTGGTGTAAATTTGAAATACAAACTTATAACTTTTTCAAATTAAAATCTATGTACGTTAGATGTTGGGTTCTCAGGCTCCAATATGAGACGGAATATTGCACTCTTCCAAAAAAATCCTTATATCGAATTACGCTCTGGGAAAGAATTTCTCTCATTATTTCCCCGATCCCTGGGTATTGCTAAATGTAGGCATCGAAAAGAGGGGAAGTAGCAAAAGAACAAAACCAAGACATAACATAAAATTTTATCTTAAATAAAAAAGAAACAATAAATAGTTATGCTGCGCCACAGAACACTGTCATTCGAAAAAAAGGTTAATTACAAATTATTCAGCTTTTTAAGCGTCTTAAGTTATAGATTCAAGCTCTATTAAAGGGCGACTCAGGTTCAAGAGTCAAATTTTTAGCTAAATTTAAGTAATATTTTGTTCCTTATATTTTGATGATCTTGTCAGTTTTTTCAAACCGGAGAGGAAGACAAAAAATCATTCAACTTTCAGTTGCGATAGTGATTCGCTAAAAAAACTTATACCATTAATATTTTGTAGCTCGAATTCATGTGCATTCAAATAAATATAGTGTGCATCAACAGTGCGTTATGCTTTCAATATACTCTAAAATTCTAAGAAAATATTTTGTTTTCAAATTTAACAAAATTAAGAGCAAAAACTTTTGTACATAATTATTTTTTCAAGGATTCATTAAAGTTAAAATACTATTTACAATACTCAATCTTAACTTAATTCTTCATTAAAATTTCCATTTTCATTTTTTTTGTTCACCAATATGCTCTTATTAAGCTTGTTTTTCCTCTTCTTTCACACGAAGATATGCGAATTTTGCTTTTCAATTTAGATTATCTCATTTTTGATTGGTTTATTTTGTGTTGACGAACCAATCAGCTTTCTTCTTCCATGCATCCACACCACTTTTGAAGTATAAACCATCACCGGTTGCTGAAAATAAATTCAAAATAAAGATTACGTCATTTTTAAGACAGTCAAAGAGGCTAGCTTAAGATTGCGGGTGAGTAGGGTGATAATGAAAAAAGTTTGCTAATTAGTGGAACAAGATATTTTTCTCAAGGGGGTGGGGGAACGATTTTTTACTTCTTAAGGGGACAACCTAAGGACACTATGATCTTGACTAATGGCGGAGCTGTTACGTTAACAAGAATCAGATTTGTACCTCTGTCATACCCTCCCTCATATGAGGTTTTATTTGGCTTTTACTCTCATTTATTTTCTGTAATTTTATCATTAAAAATGTTATTTCGAAAAAAACTTACAGGACTTAATTTGGATCTTCTTTTAGTTGAAAATATACACATTACCTTGCCATTTTATTGTGTTATGAGAGTCCTCAAGATTGGCTGCTGGGCTCGACGAAGCACCAATAGTATCAGCGACTTCGGTGTTTTTGTAGGAGAATGATGCTTGGTCGGGAATATCTTTATCGGGGATATAATTCCATTTGTTTTTAGCTTCATCAAGTTTCAGGACAGTGATTTGGTTTCTGGCCAATGCGTAGAATTTTTGATCCGTGATCGATTTGCCGAGCATGCAGCCGATACGGTGGTCCATTGCTGTTCGAAACAAAAGAAATATTTATTATGTGCTACTTTCGCGAATTTCATATAATTTGGGAATGTATGATCTCACGAAAATTATCAAAACAAAAGTTTCATTAGTGCTGCAGTTTATTAAAATTACGAGAAGAAACTTTTGCGAATGTATTACGGTACTTCTAGAAATAATATCGTTACTTTCGTGAATTTTAAAGTTTTCACGAATGTATGATTACTCACGAAAAATTATCGAAAGGTTCGTTAGTGTTACAGTTTATTGAAATTTATACGCTCAGATAATATTTTATTCTAACTTTGGAAAATGAATATCGGCAAGTTCATTGTTAGTATTGGTCCTCTTTTTATTATTTTAGTGAAAGTTAACATATATCTAGAAAAATAATAAATTTCTCAGGTCTATTCGCAAAAGTTTATTTTCGCGAAACGCAAAATATTTTCGCTAATTTCCCAATTTGCAAAGGTTTCTTCTCGTAAACGTTACATTCCCGGTAGACGGGATCAAAGCTTTCAAGAGGCACTCGGCAAAGAGTAAAAAAAAGTATTTGACAATTTCTTATTAAGGAGGAGAAAGTCTAAAACAGTTATCTTAAAAAAATGCAGATAAATAATTGTTGTCCGAGTTAACTTACGTTTGAATAATTCGGACGATGGGTGGAATTGGTAGCAGGCTGGTATAGCACTATTAAGATAATTTATTAAAAATGCATTATTTAAACTACTAGCTTAGTTAAAGAATTCTGTGAAGAAATTTAATACATGTACACCAACAAGCAATCTTTGTGGTGTTCAGGTTCCTCTAGGCTAGTTTTACTTCCGAACCTAAGGTCGAAAATCGAGGCCAAGAAAATCCCCGTACCAAAAATTAATCCTTATTGATACTCAATCACAAAGCGACAGTGACAATTTATTGACAGCAGATGGATAGTTGAAAAGGTCATAAATAATAACCCTTGTATAATACTTACGTAGCAACATGTTGGTTCATACAGACGAAGAAATCACCATTGTTTTTGTTCAAGTAAAAACCACGTCCATAGTAATCTGTCAGACGAAAGGGAAGGGGTTATGAATTTATTTTTGGATAGGAAAATGTATACTTCCAGTCTGTCGAATTGTCAAACTAGATCAGCCTGTTTCGAACTTGTATTCTTGGATGTTACCGTAACAAAGTTTAAATTTTTCAAAGAAATTCGGCCTTATGAGGGTTAAAAGTTGATTTTACATCTGAAACAGACTTTTTGCAAGATTGTTTTTTTGATATGAGGTTATTTGTATTGAAATCACACCTTTCATCGACCGGTCAAAAATAGGAATATATGATGTCACTTACGGGCTTGTGCTTTTGGGTGCTTTGGAATTGTGGCTGTTCTTGGTAAAACTTCCATAGTTCTTTTGGCTGATCGGAAATATTCTTTCCATTCACCCGCTCTGTTTTGAAACGAAATTCTGACCGGAATGGCAAATTCTACGGTACCGGTTTTTGGGGATTTTGGGCGATCCAATTGAACATTGATCGAATGTGTAAATGAATCATCGAAATAAAACATCTCTTTGTTGACCTAGAAGGATATGAAATATTATTGTTAAATGGTATGAATATAAATGTATTTTTTTATCAACAACCGTCGTCAAAAGGTTACGTTGACTTTTTTTTAAATAGCAGCAAAAACACAGTGTAACTGCCTTCTTAACCCCACTCAATGAGAATGCTTTTGAAAGTGGTCTGTCGGCATCTGGTAATAGCAATAGCTGACCCTTATTTGTATCAACTTTGAAGGAAGGAACACATTTTTAATAGTCTAACGGACTTGTTGAGATCTTTGGATGAGATAAGACAAGGAAGAATGTGCATTGTTTGAGAGTATTAGCCCCCCCCCTATTAGGATTGTGTTAGAGATGTTTCTACGTAAACAACAAACTCGGTCAAAAGCTCTGTAGACATTTAGAAATTATCTCCTTCTTTCAAGTTTGATGTAGACGATTTTATCGTTCGTTAAATATTTGTAATCAGGAAAATTTAGTGTCGCTGAGTTTGCAAGCCGTACAAGGCTGAAAGGGAAAATTAGCGCCGCGGTAGAGTTTGGGCTTCACTTTCAAAAGCACTGAAAGGGGATTGAGTTAAAAATTTACAACCTTATATCCGAGGTTGAAGAAAGTTCTATTGTTACCAGATTTAGAATTAAAGAAAAGTACGAGTGAACTTTAAGCTGTATTGTTTGCATTACCTCGAAGCGTTGTCCAATTACTTTTGTGAGACCACCAGATGAACTACCGTCATTTACATAAGCGACAAATGGCGGAAGGTAGTACTCAAAGCTGACATTGTAAGCAACTGCTTGTGAAAGCTCCTTGTCGTGTCCAACTGAAATATTCACTTGAAAATCGTCACTGTAAAATTTCAAGAAAAAAAGCGAATAAGTAATTATATTAAAACCACCCTGTTAGGTCTGAGAGCTAAAAGTCTTTATAGATTACATATGAATAATGAATGAATAAACTAGACTTACGTGTCACCAATTGTCATATTGACTTCAGGATATGGGACCGAGGGTGTCTTCAAGGTAGTTGTCAATTTCACTTGACCAACCCACACCATTTTGGGTCGTGCAATAACACCGGCACCGATCCAAAAAGCTGCACCTTCGGTCACGTTTGCATGGTCATTGAAGTAAGCTGTGAATTTGATGATGATTTTATTAGCATCGATATCATCCGTTGTAGATCCTGTATTGTATATTTGACCAAGGTTAATGACTGATTGGTCGGTCAATGTTTTGTCCAGTGTTGTTTGGCGGTTGGTAGCACTAGATCTTGAGAAAGCTTCAAGGTTACTGCCAATTGATTCCACTTCAAATTGAATGATTGATGCAATAGGTCTGTCCTCGGTCTTTGGCATGACAAGCTATGTAGGATTGAATTATTTTTAGAATATAAATAAATGAGGATGAAACAGGTTTTTTTGCTTGATATTATGTCCTTGCTCTTAAGTTAACGATCATTAGAGTTGCTGGTCTTTTACAGGCTACAGTTGAGCTGTTACAAAAATATTATATATGACAGTTGTCATAGCTTGAATCTGAGAATATAAATTAGATTAACACTTGCATCTTTTGAAGTATACGATTCAAAATGATGCACTGTAGTTCTCGGATAAGCTCCTTCAATAGTTCATTCTTGTGTAGAAACCAGGACATTTTCACTTACTTATTTACTTTTTTGTTTCTTTGGTTTTATCCTGCTTTCTCCATTATATTAACTGTTTTTAGTGATAATCTGTTTGCAACTTTAAGACTTTAAGCCGAAAGGTCTTAGTTTGAACAGCGAAAAGTTAGTTATATAATATAATCTGATACTGGGCTATGGGTTATGAATTCTTTGTATCGAATGCAAACCAACTTTAAAAGTAAAGGATTATTCTCCTTACCTCCACTTGAATGGGAGATCTCATTTTGACCATCAAAATTTCGATTTTGAAATCCATTTGTTGTCCGGGTGCTACTGTATCAGTGCCATTAGGTTTTTCCATGTAATAATTAATGGTTGGAGTTCCTGTTATGAGCCCTGCAATCTCTTTTTTTATGGTTCGTTTTGGTTTACCGCCTAAATTGTTGTAGTTCAGGTAAAGCGTAGCTGGAATTTCTAGTAGAGGACTGACAGCGTTGTCATCGATGAGTTTGAATTTCAATTGGAACTCTTTAGTTTCTCCGTGTGCTAGAAAAACAATATACTGCATTTCATTTTTTATTTAATAAAATCATCCAGCTCACGACCGATGGACATTTTTGTTTACATGTGAGTCAGTCTGATTTTGGTGCAGTGATTTTCTACTTGAACTTTTCCACTGTGATGTCAAAATAATTTCATATCTATTCTTTTCATTCTCTCGAGGGGAATGTGGTACACTCGGAGATCTGTTACAATCACCCAGTAGGCACGGAACGTTGTTTTAACGTCCAGAAACAACGTTGTTTCAACGTCGGTACGTTATTTGGACGTTAAAACAATGTTGAAATAACGTTCTGGGCCTGCTAGAAATACTGAATAGCATAACAACCTCGGAAAGAAAATTTACAGAGTCCTCAATTTACGGAGTCATATTTTTCCTAAAGACCCCAGTTTATTAAATCGTATGTTAAGGTAAGAAATAGTTAGTTTTCAGGTTTTTTGACTTTAAACTACGAAATTAAATTACGCGAAACATGAAAAATTAATCAACTACGAAATTTGTCAATTTCAAACTCTAAATCGCAAAATTATATTTCACGAAAATTCTCTTTATTTATAAAGAAAAGACTTATTACTTACTAACAATGGAAGATGGTATGTTGTAAATGAAGTAAGAACTATTGGAATTGCCATCATCTTTTGTGAATTCTGCTGGTAGTGAAATACTATTATCCGTTAGCAAATCAGACAAAAGACTAACTTTCACTCCTTGAGCATCTTGCGTTGAAGTATTTGCATTGTGTTCGATTTTGATGTTGAAAACGATTTCGTCGCCAATGAATAAACGTGTCCCGTTGGTTGCTTGTACGCAGGTCACTTCGAACATTAAAGCAGGCTCGTTCTATTAATAACGTTTTTAATAAACTTTTAAAATGTATGCAGAGTTTTATTTAAGAACAAAAGCTGAGAACATTTTTAAGCCTTTTGATGATGATTTCTAAAGAAAATGACTTGAAAGCTGGCTCTTTTCAGTAAAATTAAGAATAATTTTTTCATAAGAACATTTTGATGCTTAAAGTTAGGGAAAATAAGGATGGAAAGGCTTCAACGGTCACATGTTCTTATAAAAAAAGTGTATATTCTCAGTTGGTACAGTACATTATTCCACCTATTGTTTCGACGTCCAAATAACGTTGTGTGGACATTAAAAAAACGTTCATTGGCTGCTGGCTTCCAGTTACAACCTACCTTTTGGACCATAAAACTTGTTTGATCAACCCACAACACTTTTGATCCAGCTTGGATACCAGCACCAAAATAGCGTGTTGTGCCATTCTCCAAAAGTTCATGATCGTTGATCTTCACATCATACTTGATTGTAATAGTCCGTTCTGATTCAGGTGTTGTATCATCCGCAACCTATAAAAATGTGTAATTAACTGACTTACTCCAGTTGGCTGAAAAAGTTTTTTTAATAGGAAATTCAATTTAGTGATAGCTGAAAATTTTAAACCTAAAAATGGTCTAAAACAAAAAAATACGCCTTTTTAGGGTTCATATATATTTCAAATATTCAATTTAGTGGGAATTTAATTTGGCGGTTTTCGACCTAAAACGACCGCTAAATTTAGTTCCCGCCAAAATTCTTAACAATAAGTACATTTATGTACATTTATGTACATTTACACAGTCGGGTTGGTTAAAGGGACCAAATACCCGAACTAAAGTAATATGCTGAATGTTACAAATCACTGAGATTGTTGGATAAATTGATAAACATAATTAAAGGTTCTAAATCAGCTGGATATCGTGCCTGGTTAGTGGAAGTAAGCTTTAGACGGGTATTTCATATCTGAGTGACAGCTTTGTAGTACAACTTTTTGACGTGTTTTCTTCGAGGGTTTTCCTTACATTTAAATTTTTATTTAACAAGCAATCGCTGTTTTCGCTATGTGTGAAAATTTGACGAACAATGCCGCATCTATACGTATTAAAATATCTATGATTACTTTTAAAAATCAGTCCTTTTTTTAATTTACCGTTATATTTCCGAAATCAATGGTGTGCCGGTCAACTTGATTGTTGAGTTGCGACGAATAACCTTTGTTGATAGGATTGGCAAGGTTGCTGCCAATGGCTACTCCCTGGTGATAAACGTTGACGGATTTGATTTGCATAAAGATCAGATCTTCGATGTTGGTTGTTAATTCGACCAACAATGAGTAGTTCAATGCTGGTAGGATCATCGACATTTCCATGCTGACTACAGAGTGAACCTCGGCCTCTAAATGATACAAAAATAAATAGTCATCAGGTTGGTTCTTTTCGAAACCACAGAATATCAATGGTACTGTGTATTTTGCAGAACGCTTTATTAACACTACAATCACTCTTTTGAAATGCACCTCTGAGCTTTAAATCAAGCATCTGTAAAAAAAAGGATGAGAATTGTCTATACGAACTTTACCGACTCACGCTGTTATACATTTTTGTTTCATTGGAAAACATTTTCAATCGTTACAATACCGATCTTTTTATTTTACCCAATCAGAGGTGAACGATTAAAAGATTTTCATGCAAACATTTGAAGATCGCGTCATAAAAATGAATCTAGTAATCCGCAGCACCCAGTTTTAGAAATTTGACTCATTTTTGTTTATAAGTATTGTATTACTCCTGAATGAGATTCAGGAGTAAAAGTAAAAGATGATTCTACTAAGTTCATGATTACAAGAAGAAAAAAAGCCGAGAAAATTTTCAGGAGCGCAGGAAGCTCATTTATCTCACCGGTATTTTCGAAATAATACTTACGTCCACTTGAAAGACCGGTCACATTGACATCCGGAAACACCCCAAAAATGGTTGGACTTGACACAAATTCGGAGCCGACAAAGTTGTTTTCTCCTTGAACTCCTTCTACAGTCATCTTCAATTCCAATCTGCTTAACGGTCCAATACCGGGTTTAACAATGCCTGACACATTAGCGATTTTAACTTCGTTTACATTTAATGTATCCACTGTCAACTCGACACCGTCCCCCTTTTGGCTTAGTGAACTAAACTGGTCCAGGACCGGTGTTGTTTTGGTTAAATCGATCCAGTCGCTAGTGATTAGGACTCTGACAGGCGCATATGCAACTCCTGTCGAGCCGTTATATGCCATTCGGATTTTAAAGGTGACCAGTTCGTTTCGATCGAAATAATAAGAGTTTGTGAGGAAAGGACTTGCCGACACAACCACTTGGTTAGAATTCAGCAACTGAAATAAGATATATAAATAAATTTAAAATAGAATAACTCCATGGACACTGCAACAACACCAGTTATCACCCTTGGCCCCAGGGGTCACGCATTTTTTTACGACGCAAAAGGTTCTTTAAGAGGGCTTGAAATACTGTTCCAAGTCAATGCGTCCATAAAATCATCAAAAGCATCAGTAGGTTGTGTATGCCCTGGGACCGAGGGTGCACCAGTTCTTATATTCACTCAACTCTGCTCGAAGGTGGACGTAAAATTTTACTCATCATTCTTTTGTTGTGATTTGCTAATTATGAGAGTTGGCTTAGTACAGAAATTAAACCAGTAAATCTACGGTACTTCATTCATATATTAGAATCTGTAATATTCTTAAGCTCTTTTTAATTATTTTCAACTGGAACACCCTAAAAAATTTCGGTGTTTGGAAATAACAAAATAAACAAATTTTAATTATTTTTAAAGAGGCCCCCCCAGTCACCACTCAATTCACGCATTCACGCAAATATTTTTCGAAATTCACGCATTCACGCAATTATTT
>JAUJPO010068823.1:0-12026 GCA_032270745.1 Tiaropsis multicirrata
GGCTTTATCATTTTGCGTCTTTGTGCCAAAAATCAGAAATAACTAATGAACCAATCTCGAGAAAAGTTCATAACAGATAGACGAACGAACAGACGAACAACGGTTAATTTATAGGACCTCCGGGTAGGTCCAAAAAGCATGCACAAACCTTTTTCGTTTCTCAGGCAAGGAAGCTGTATCCACAGAAAGCATTTTGGAAACAAACACAATGACTGGCGCTTCTTCTTTTGATGAACATCTCATGAAATCTAAAATAATAAAAACAAAACAAAGTTGATATCTTCTAAAATGTAGAATCAGCATCGAACAGGACAAATAGTTTTTTACCAAAAGGTTTTTAAGAGCACGACTACGCAAACTGCAAAGATGAAACAGAACACGTTTTTTTATAACTAAACTTTTTTCTTTGAAAGTGAAGTATTCTTATGATTTGGTAAAAATATTCTTAATGTATTCTAAGTAAGGTTTCTGTTAAAATTCCCCATGTGCATATTTTGAGGTTTAGGGTACTATTGGTATTATTGTGTCATTTTGATGGCATATTATTTTAGTTAAATATTTGTATCATTTCGATTTCTACATTTTAAGAAACTCACCCTGAGAATACTCTGAGGATGTTCTTAAAATTAAGATCCTTTTTCTTATAGCAGCTATCCTTATAAAAACCGTGTGTTTGTCAAAATGTTGGATTGTCAGCCTTAAAATTAACGGTTAGTAAATAAAGCTGTTCTACATCTTCCAAATTCTAACCTTCTTTCAGTTTTTGAGTATCATCAGGGTATGCCTCAAACTTTTTGAATCCGTTGCACATCAGATTCTTGACACGATCGTCAGTCATCTGCAAAGGACTTGGTAAATAAGAGCACACCAAATCCAAAATGGAAGAAGACAATGGTAGCCATTGGCGTAGAATAGCTTGCAAGTGTGTTTTTGGTTCATTAAATTTTGCACTGGTCACTTTCACGTTCAAACTTTCGACTATCTTTGTGATCTTTGGTTTATCCCTAGAAAGAATCATACAACCGATTCATCACTCTCAGTTTTTAACGAGGTAGGTAAACAAAATGTGATCATTAATTAATCAATGTAATTTCCCTAAAACCGCATACTCTAAACTTACTACAAAAAATATCCATTATATTCATCCAAAGGGCGAATCTGTGTGAAGTAATCAGGCATTAGAAATTTGACATGGGGAGATTTTTTCAGGAATTTAAAATTAGAGAGAAATAAGGAGAATGGAGGAGCTACTAGGAATCTTGTTAGAATCTTCAATATTTTATTGAGTCTGCAAACAGACTAACAAAAAAATAAATCATATGGAATCTTACTTGTTCAAAACAGCTTCATAAAGTATCCACAGATTATCTAGAATGAATTGCACAAACAGTGGTTTCTTTCCTTTGGCTAGAGCACCTTTCAATATCTTTTTGGCCTTCATATTTAAGAAGTAATCACCCCATAACGTCTTCATCAAGATCCTCTTTGATATTCCAAGTTTTGCTGAGTAAAGATCAGCAAATTTATCGATTCTAAAATGTAAAAGGAAAATAATCTATTGTAGGGAAAATGTACAATCATTAGTTTTCACTAGTCGTTGTTATCATTGTTAGCATTCAGGGCATACGTCTGAAATTTAAAAAAAACTGGAATATCTTAAATATCTATGAATCATTATGAGCTTGTCCAATTATAAACATCACTTTTTGGTTTTGATTACAATTAAAATTGACAAAAGTAAGTACTTTACACACTATCAACAAATCAATATCATTTTTATTTACCCAAACGCCCACCCATCTATAGCGCTTGCAAAAACAACATTTCCAAATTCAGGTGAAAAATACAAGTTCTCATCATCTGCATCATCTAACCCAGAACTCCAATCGAAAATCTCTGACTGAAATGAAAGGGAGAAACCTACAGTGATTTGTAAAATTATTAGATTTGACCGGTGAGGAAAGCTGATGTCTAAACAAAAAATCTTTGGGTGGGGAACGATTGAACGATTTGAATGGTACTGCGACTGATAAAAAAAATAGTGAACTGAACTACCGTATTTCCTCAAATAAGTTAATTTTTGCCTTTTTAGATGCGGCGCTTAATAGAGGGCGGCGCTTAAAAGAGGGCGGCGCTTATATCGAAATTGCAAACTTTCGTTTTATGATTTTTATTTCTGGGTTCAGTAGAAAAATTGAATGCGTTTTGTTTAACGAGAAGCTTTTTATTTATTTCATCTCAATCAAAATTCAAAGAGAATCACAAACCAACCCTTATTTTACAGATATAAGTCTAAATGTAGTAGTAGAATTTGAGTAAAAAATATGTTTTTTTTCATTTTTCTTTATGTTCTATAATAAGCGCCGCTTTATTTTTCTTGAATTTCTAATAAGCGCCGCTTTGCATTGGATTCTAGGTGCGGCACTTATTAGAGGGCGGCGCTTATTTTGAAAAAAAGTCTATAGGTGCGGCGCTTATTGGAGGGCGGCGCTTATTGGAGGAAATACGGTAAGCCAATCTACAAAAAAAAATCTTCAAAATTTTCTAAGCCATATGGCCGTCGTTGCCAACCATGGTCGCAATTAGTTACTATTTTATCTGACCCTACTACTTTAAAGTTCCACACTGCCTATGTTCATTATGTTGTGTAAGGTACTTCGTATCGGTGTCTCCCCAAACCACAGGCTTTTACGTAAGCCAAAAGAACTTTTTTGAAAACGAAAGTGCTCTCCGCCGCCATATTGAATTTTCAAAGCATCAAAATATTAATAAAAAGTGCTTAAATTTGAAGCAAATATAATAAAAATCAAATGGTTGTGTAAACGAATATTCTTAGAAGGGGTGTCTGAATTAGATAGTTTATAAGAACATCAAGGCTGAGATTTTTTCGAAAATTAAGAACATCTTAAGAACGTAGTAGTGTGAATATATCAAAATCGTATAAAACTTGCAAACAAGAGTCACACAGCATTTACACAGGAGCAACACTAACAATACTAGACGGGTTCCCATGTAAGAGTGATATTAAGAAAGTATTTTTTTAGCTTTCAGCTGCAAGGGAGGATTTTTCACGCTTTTATTCGCAGGGATTTATTTTTTATGAAAATTTATCCCCTTAAGGTAGACAATACATTCTTCTTCGTTATTTGGCTAAAAATGGTTGTAAAAATAAGAACATCCAGCCTCAATTAAAATTTTGATGTTCTAATAAAAAGAAACGTGTAACCTTACCTTTTACAAATAAACTTTTCTTGAGGGTGATTTTCGTTCTCTTGACACCATTGCCAGTTTTCATGAGATGTAATCCTGGAGACGGACGGGTTCACCTTATATTCTAAAACGAAAGAGCTGACAGATTAATTGTGTTTACTTCATGAAGGCTTGTACTCTCTTGAAAAATGAATTCATTTTTGTTTGAAAGTGCTTACGGCACTTGAAAAGAACCAATCTTCTACACATAGCTTCCGTCATTTAAAGAATGCGTTCGCATAGGATTTTTTAAGCATTATATTATTCTGGAATAAACGTGGTAGTAGGGGCGACCGTACATTATACGCGCACAAAAAACGAATCAACCGTTATCGTAGAACCTTTCCTTTGTATAAAGAAACTTACCTGAAGGCACGGTGCAGTGAATAAATCTAAGCAATAGGGGATCCAGTATCATCTTTTCTCCAATAAGTGCTTACAAAGAAAGAGAGGAGAGGGGAAATCTCTAGCATCAAAACAAATAAAAAATCAAATGATGATGGCCAAAGAAAGAAGTGTTTTGATTCTGATTCTTGTTGTAAGACTTTATTTGTGGGTTTGTAGTTGTTTTATGATTACCACCTTGTTTACTTTTGTCAACACTTTTTCCTTAACGTGAATAGCACGAAACAGTTGTGTTTTTTGTTGAAGAGTTACACATTTATACTCTCAGTCTCTCACTGTTCTTATTACAACAAAGATTGTGTGTGTTTTGTATGAGAAAAAGAATGTCGTGGTAGTGCAAAATAATGCTTTTCAAAAGAGTTTGCTATGGCGGATGAGAGACTCAATAAGGTTGGTTTTACAACAAGACGCAAAAAGTGTAAAATTATAATGGTTAAATGAATAAAGTTTTGTGTTTTCGAGTGATTTATTAATTACATGAGAAACAACCTATCTTCAGCTAGCTGACAGGTTATAGACAGGGAGACAGAACAGCTACATTCGAGCTGGTGGTAGGGCGTTTGTTACTTGAAGGATTTGCGCATACTATTCAAAACTTTCGTACACTTTAATGAAGTAACGCAATGTTAAGCGAGGGAGTTATGTGAGAATAAAGCAATTTTCATAAGACTTCAGGGTGTTGAGTTTTGGATTGTTCATACCAACAACTATTTGATATTGTTTATAAGTTTACTCTTCAGTGTCACATTTTTATCACTAGTTACAAACAATACTCAAAATATTGCCGTTCTCAATCCATGGTCTTAACGCACAGTTGACCAGTTGAGTTTATATACATACAAAAAATCCATCATGTTGATAGCTGATATACTGTATTAAAATTATCATTGTTATATGGTGGTTTTGGGCGGCAATAGAAAACAAGGTCTATGTAAATGGCAACTTTTCTAAGCGAAGTCAAAAAGATTGGTAAGTTGTGTAGCTTTTGAAACTTTCAGCTTGTCTTCATTTATTACCTTTTCTTTTTCAAGTTTGGTGAACAACTCTCTACAATACGATAGACAGTTTCCCAATTAAAGTGATGGATACGATCACCATCAAATTGGAGTAATTGGATGTAATTCCAGGACCCTATTTTGGCACCTCTCTGAAAACTTCTTCTGTCTCTATATTCCCTTCATTATTGTCAGATTTTGTTTAATACATAAATTCATAAAAAATCAGCTGACCCGAGAATAAGCAAATTTTTGCCAATACCTATTTCATAACTTTAAAGAAAGCGCTTCAAAATGATATAGGACTTCATTTTTTAACAACCCTCTTTTTATTTTATTTTAGTGTGCATTCGCTTGGGTATTGCATTTTGTATTGTCTTCTTTTCAACATTACTGGCAAGTTTGAATGGGAAATTACTGCTGAATGCTGGTGCAGGACTATGGACAGCGGGATTCATAACGTTATCGAATATATTATCACTGATAAGCTTTACAAGGACAGGATACGTCTCGATGGTTCATCAGAGCTTATCGTTTATAAGCACCTTCACAGCCGTAGTAATAAATGCTTTTACCTTAAGGTAAACACAGGTGAAATTTCATCACTGGAAATACTTTCCTTGCCAATTACTTTGAGGACCTTAATACCCATGCCACACTACCCCCCCCCCTCCCCTTTAAGATAGGGGACACATTTTTGTCTTTCTCAAATTTTGTGGGGAGCTGGAAATCTTTTAAGGTTTAGCGCTCATGGGGGGGGATGAGATATTATCATCTCTTAAGGGGCAATTTTTAGAGTGAGTCCGTGATTTTAAAGTACAGAAAATACGTAACAAAACGTTTTATTAGAGAGAGAAATTGACATTTTCTAGAAAATGGCGTCAACCTCAAGGGTGGAGGAGTTACATATAACTTCGCCTTAGTAGTGACAGATCCAGCATGGCTATACGGTGGGGGGGGGGGGACTTGCATGGGGGACAACCAACTCGTAAGGGTAACTGCCACCCCTGAGGACCTGATACCTTACACTCATCTATTTGTAGGAATTCTTTGAGAAAGAATAACGTATCAATCGAAGCATGTATCATTTTACTGGGTGTCACTATCGTTCTCATGTGCATCGAAGTTTTCATATCGATTTTTGTGATATGTTCTTCAGTACAAAAAGCCAAAAATAATGGTAAGCAAAAAAGAGCAAATTATTCTTAAAAAAAAGAAAGATCTCTGGTCTTTCTTGGCAAATGGTAAGGTTTATTTTGGAGGTCTGAAGAGTGGAACTATTCCAGATTGTCTTGGTTTCGTATTGACCCGGATCATTTAACCAGCCGTAGTTCTCTGTGCTAAATTAAACCTTTCAAAACTAAAACCTTCTGAGATAACCCGAGTAATCTTCTCAAATCCAATACAATGGCAAAATTACGAAACAAATCCAAGAAGACTTACCTTCGTCTGTCTCAAAACGCATCTTCAGCACAGATCCTATTTTCATACTCCCACCATACATATCGTTTTTTAATACTTCTCATATTTTGATCTACTGTTATTAACTTTGTTTTTATCATCATACTTTTATCACTAAAAAAGACAATTGAAATCATCATATTTTCTTCGTCATAGATACGACGTTAGCAGCAAACAAAAATGTAGAAGCTCACAAAGGTTTACTATCGGAAACTGATGAAAAAGTGAAAGAGACGTAACAGAACTTCACCTATACTAGTAGTATAGTAATAACTATTGTAATTTTAAATTTCGAAAAAACCGTATTCTTGACGTCATTTTTATATTCACTTGTATATATTAGCTCGTATAAAAGTAATATTATTATCCAGAACAAAACGTAAACCATTTTTATCACAGGGTGGTGACAAGAGTTTTTACCAGATAAACACTATTATCCTTATGGTGCCCGAGCAATAGACTATATTGTTTGAAGTAACACTTTTTCGGACACCCTGAAAAAACACATCGAGACAATAAAACATTACATTAAACATTATCTTCTCCTCTGAGATTTTTCTTACAGAAGTAGTAAACAATCGACAAAATTCAGTGGTAAATAAAAAGTTCATTTAAAAGGTTGTTTTAAAACCAAACTTTCACTTCAAAATAACCTCCAATCCAAGCGGAAGATGATATATTCAAAGACTGATGTTTCTTTCTTGTAAAAGGATGACTTCACACTCAATAAAGACTTGATAGCAAAGTTTAGATGGAAATGAAGAATAACAAGGGAAATTAAACTTGAATCTCCATGACATATTATGAAAAAGGTTTCAAAAGATTGATATTGACCGTATAGTGAAAGAAGTGATCGGTCTTTTTCTCCGCTCTAATTGTCTTTTTCTGTAATCTGATAAAAAGTTACATTCCATACAAGATTTGTTTGCTGTAATTTATTCGTTGGAGACTGACTTTCTTTTAGATCTCAACACATTGTACGCATTAAGAGAGATCATAACGTTATTTTCCATAATGTTCTTACTACTACTGTGTAGCACATTGAACACCAGGGCCACCAGGGCCACCAGGATGACCACGATGTCCACCGTCTTCATCATCGGAATCATCAGCGTAAGTGGCGTGTGATGCGTCAGGACCTTTCCTACTTGTTGACATCTCAATCAGATGGCATTCGTCTATCTCTTCAT
Source organism: Tiaropsis multicirrata (assembly GCA_032270745.1). Taxonomy (NCBI): domain Eukaryota; kingdom Metazoa; phylum Cnidaria; class Hydrozoa; order Leptothecata; family Tiaropsidae; genus Tiaropsis; species Tiaropsis multicirrata. Next base: position 7,301 of record JAUJPO010068823.1, read on the forward strand.
CATTCTCACCGACAGCAGTATCCATCACTTCAGGTCGTGGTGGTAATAATTTCACTAATTCCTACAGAAAATAAGTTTGATTAAAAATGAAGGTGGATGGGGGGGGGGAGTTAAAATATAAAATATAATATATTTTAAACAAGGACAATAACATTATTCCGGGGATTTGCCAATACTGTCTCGGGTGTTAATTTGAAGTATTGTAAGTAAAATAACAACATCCACATGCATGGTAACATGTTTTTTTCAGGTATCCAGTAGTTTTCCCAATAGTGAACCCAAGATAGCAAACGCACTCAAAAATCATTAAATAACAATAATAGTAAAAAGCTTTTGCGTAAATTTTTAAAATGAAAACTTTGTCGTTTCTTTTATGAATTTTTATCTACAACAATAGTATTTTACCGGTAATTTTTCATGAGCCAAGAAATCATTTTCAGGAAAAACAACATCAAAATCGATGAAGAGATTGCCACGATCAGATGGATCACGATGCCGGGGCATTCCTTCGTTCATTATGAATTTTGTGCTTCCTAAAACAACATGAAAAACATTGGGAAACAGCTGACAAAGAATGGCACACAAAAACACCAACATATATCAGTGCACGTTTTTTTATTAGAACATTAACATTTTGACTAAGGCTGGATGTTCTTATTTGCTCATCCATTTTCAGTCTTTAGGTGTTTTTATTGATGTTCTTGATGTATGGGTCCAAATAACAAAGAAAAACGCATTGTGTTTAGAAAACCGTAATAACGCCAACAGACACGGAACGGCGTTTCAACGTCGTCAGAACGTTATTTGGACGTAGAAACGATGTTGAAATAATGTCGTGTGTCTGGGACACCTTTTATTATTAAGTGTGAAAATGCTCCCTTGCAGTAGAATCTTTTTTCTTAATTTCAGCCTTGTCACGTTCTCAAAAGATGTTTTTAATTTTTGAACAAATCTCAGCCTCGATGTTCTTAAAAAACGTGTATTCGCGATATCACTGCTGAAAAGTCTAAAGAACAGAAGTTTTTTTGTTGGCTTACCAGGTTCGATGATTTTACCCTGTGGGTTCGAAATGATCAGTTCGCGTCCATCCAAATGTTTGATGGGTATCTTGAATCCACAAAGCGCTTCGGTCAGTCCGATGTTGAGTTTCATCATCAGGTTGTCTCCTTTACGATTATATTGTTCATGAGGTAGTTGTTGAATTACAATCACAACATCACCGGTTTCAACACCAGGCTAAAGTTGAAATAATAAAAAAAGTTGGCACTTCCGTAGAGGATCCCATTCAAAATATATACTTTGAGATTTTCAAACCAAATACGGATAAGTACTTTGCGCACACCAACTTGACTCAAAATGCGCCAAAACCACTTAATCAAGATGACGTGGGGAATAAAAAGGGAAATCCAAAACAAGCTAACCTGTTGATCTCCTTCTCCTCTGAAAGTGATTTTTTCTCCGTCCATCATACCTTTGTTGACACGAACCTAAACATTTGAAAAGACAGAAATGCTACACTTTACATTCGCTAGTTTGATACAGTTTTGTGGTTTCTTAAGTTGAAGAATTATTAAAAAGTAGAAAGAGAAAATTAGAAATCAAGTCCTAAAGGACAAACAATAGAAGAACAAACCTCATTGTTTTCGTGAATCGAGAAATTATAGAAATTTCATCGAGAAAGAGAGATTTTGCGAATTCGCCTGTATTCTAACTAAATTCTTTCATTTTGCTAGGGAATTTGGGTAAAAAGCACAAAATAAAATTTCTAAATTTCTCGAATAATTCCCACCAATGAGGCTCTTCCAAAAGACAAATACTACCCCTCGAGAAAACAGGTCAAAATCAACCCTTTAGATTTTCAAAGTTTTGAGATTTTTTTGCTATAACCCCTTACTAGATATCTATCCACTTATTCCTTTCCGATTTTGGTATAGGTTAGAATCTAAAATATTTAAAAACGTGACCTCTTCAACCAAAGCTTGAAACATTTCATCCAACATTTGTGGTCAAATCATCTCAAGTGGAAAGTGATGTCAATCTTATCGAAAATGATGGATAAAATGTTTGAAGACAATGAAATTTCATCCAAAACGCTTTTTCTTTTAATTTAAAAAAATACCAGCATAAATGCGTCCAATATTTCATCCAACACAGAGGTGCTGGCCATAGTTTTCTATGTAGCTGTCACTCTACCAAAAATAGGTAGTCAATACAGTATGGTAAATAAAATGAATATATAATCCTGCCGACAGTGTATATTACCTCTAGTATTTTAGTTTCTTCGTTGACTTTCTTTCCAAGGCATTTCTTGCATCTGTTCTTAGGGTCTATTATTTCACCTGAAATGATACGTCATAAAATATATACAACATTTGACTTGTACTTTTTTCATAAAGTCCAATGGGTCGGCAAAGAATGAATTAACAAAACGAGTAATAAGTGTTCATTTATTCTACTGCGTAATTTAAATAAGAAGACAATTTTCAAGTTTAAGGAAATTATGTAAAACAGGCGACTTTTTGAAACATCAACATACCATCGCCTTGGCAATCTGGACAAACACGTTGAACTTGTTGAACCATACCAGGACCAATAGATTGCAAACTGATTTTGACACCATTACCATGACAAGAATAACAAGTTTGAACTGCATTCCCTTTACCGCCCGTACTAGAACAATAAAAAAATTCATCATTAATATTTTGAGTTAAACGATTAAAAAAGCTTATTAAGCTCATTACGTAAAGCACGAAGCCAACATTCAACCACAGAATCATCATTTTTTTAATGAAATAGTTTTCTAATATTTGAAACCGAAAAAACTTTTCTTTACCAAAAACCAAAAATGAACTTTGATTCCAACACCGAAAAAGCTGAAATGGGATGAAACTGAGAAATGAAATCCCATACGCCCGATATTGAAGTGAAGCTGTTAAAATAGGAATGGCACTTATTGTATAAAATACTGCATACGCTTAAACAGCATCATCGTCACGAGCGCTCCAGTATCTCTTACGTAAACAAGCGCTAACAAATTTAACTTTGAAAAACCTACCCTTCACATGAAGCGCAAATGATTTTCTTCCTCAATTTCAATTTTGAAACTTTTCCCATGTAAAGGTCTTCTAATTTCACTCTGAAAGTTCAAGATCATCAATATTAATATCAGGAATAGGATAGGTGTAAATACACGAAGTTGATGGGAAATCAAAATATGAAAGTTTTAAATCTAATACTATGGGATGGTCTTTCCAATGAAGACACAGGGTTTTATATTAGTTACCATATGAAAACTAATTTTCCACTCTTTTTTTCTTTCCTACCTCAAAGGGTGTACTGTATCTTCGCCACGTCGTCGTTGATGCCTTCTACGGCCACCGCCCATTCCACCCATTCCTCCAAATGGACTGAAACCTTTTGGAAAAGAAAACAATTATTTTGATAACAAATATATAAAATAAAGGTTAGGCTAAGTAAGGCTGACTTTAATGAATCCTTTTCAAAACTAAATTCAATTATTTATTATTTATTGTGAGACAACATAAACATTGTAAAAATGTTTTCAAAAATGAGATTAATAAAAATAGACCAGAATTCTTCTTTTTTTTGTACGGCGAGTAAGGAATTTCCTTTTTTTTAAAAAAGCGTATCTCAAAAAGATACACTATCGAAAAGATAGAGGATCGACATTGTAAATATAACGAGTAGAAGTTCATTAGCCTGCTCTCGTAGTAGTAACACAGTAAATGCAATAATATACAATACAACTCTCTCATTATTATCTTTTAATACATTGGAGAATTAGCCAAATGGTATTATAAAGTCAGTTTTCTATTTCGAATCACTGAAAAGCATAAAGCAACTAGCTTCACCTGTAAACTTAAACAGTAGATAAATAATGTAAATCAATAAATCTTGTAAGCAATCAAATTTAAATTTCCATTTACCGAACATGCTGTCAAAGCCGCCCATTCCACCCATTCCGCCACCGCCACCGCCACCAAAAATGTGGTTCAAGATGTCTTCCATTCCTGTTAAAATAAATGAAAAGACAGTCTTACAAATACTGTCCATTAGCATTAAGAAACCTGGAAACACACATCTCATGGTTTGCTTCACAAAGTTATTGGGTAACCTAATATTGCTTTTGGTACAATATCTCAAAATGAGTATGAATTCTACAAAGCCTTTTAATATTTAGTAAATAACTAGCTGACAAGCAAATTGCCCCAAAAAGTACTTAATTGTTAGCTTCATTTTTGGTTGCTGTCATTTTTCCCATTGTATTCCCTGTAAAATTTATGTTCCATTATTAAGGGGTCAACTAACTCTCGACTCCAACCCAACCCGAGATATAGACTTTAAAAGTTTGATCCATTTTGATGACGCCACTTGGTCAAATTGCTCCAAAAAAGTACTTAGTTTTTAGCTTCACTTTTGGATGCTGTAATGTTTTCCATTGTATTCCTTATAAAATTTCTGTTCCAATGAGTGGTCAACCACCTTTCAACTCCAACTCAACTCCAAGATATTGACTTTTAAAGTTTTATCCATTTTTGTGACGTCACTGGGGTCCCAATTACCCCATAAAGTAATAAATAATTTGCAAATTTGGGAAATTTTGCGATATTCTGATAGGCAATTACCCAAGGGTCCCAAAAAAACCAAAAACGTCAAATATTCTCAAGGGAAAAGGGGTTAAATTTTGGGCCAAACATTAGCAATG
>JAUJPO010068834.1:0-12026 GCA_032270745.1 Tiaropsis multicirrata
CCCCATCCTGCACCAGTATGTCCTGGTTGGAAACCACCCCATCCTGCACTTGGTGGACCATAATAATGTGTTGGTACTAATTGTTTAGTAGAGTGTGTTCTTCCTGGCTTCTTCGTCTCACTTTTTCTGAAAGAATGGATTAAAAAAAGACTGTCAGTTTTCCTTGAAAGCTATCACACAGAAAAACCTTCCAAATATTTTATGAAAGACGACAGGCGATTAGGAAGAAAATGTTAAGTATTTAAAACCGAAAATCGAATCCGTACCACGATAGACTCAGTGAAGTCACTATTTTATCAATTTCGTTCTGATAACAATAACCATTTTAATCAGCACAAGTTAGTAGCTAAAGGTTTATAATATCGCAATGTCTTGGTCAAATAAGGATGTAAATTTTTATCACTTGATTTTAATTCCTATTTGCAATTAACTTACTTATACCAATAAGGAGCACCCCATCCTGCTCCAGTATGCCCTGGTTGGAAACCACCCCATCCTGCACTTGGTGGACCATAATAATGTGTTGGTACCAGTTGTCTAACTTGTGGCGTGTGTGTGCGTTTTCTATGAATAAACAAAAAATACCATTTCTTTTTATTGATTCGGTTTAGTTTAGGGTCTGAATCGACTTGCAAATATCATGATTTGTCTTCCTGTGACAGAGTGGTCTAGCTAGCGAGGATTGGTTGAAACTAAATTACACAAATCTTCGATCAGGAAGTTACAGGAAGACTTTTACCAAAAAGATACAAAAGAACGTCTAGAAGGAGCTTTTGGTGTCTTTCGGTTAGTCACGTTGACTGAAACTAGTCAACTAATTCATAAGTTGGCAATAATATTCAGTTATATCGAGAATAATAAGTGATAATAAAATGATCATTAAAAAGATAATGGGAACCGTATCAACGAGTTATTATGTCTCATTAAACTAGTTTTAAAAAGTGCATCATGTAAGTACGCTCCAGTTCAAGATTTAAGAAAGTCTAATGCAAAGTGTATTTAAGTTGAAGATGCAAGAGTTGAAAAAATGTCGACTTACTTATACCAATAAGGAGCACCCCATCCTGCTCCAGTGTGCCCTGGTTGGAAACCACCCCATCCTGCACTTGGTGGACCATAATAATGTGTTGGTACCAGTTGTCTAGCTTGTGGTGTGTGAGTACGTTTTCTAAAGAATAGTATTTAAATGAAAAGTGTAATTTGAGCAACAATAGAGTATAATTTTTATTAATAAATGGTATCACGATAGTTTAAAAAAACTAATAAAAATCAACTATAAAATATATATATTGTATATTTAACAAGCCAGATGCTGAATGGAATCTTCGATCAAAACCAAAAAAATTAATAATGTCAAAAAGGGCCACGTTTAAGTCAAAGGTCAAAATATCTTAAAAATAGTTTTGTGAACCACAAAAAAACTCTTTTTAAGGCCGTTTTTGGCCAAATCAGTAATTGGGTTCTGTCGCATTTGTAGGTTTCTAAATACTCAACTTTGTGTTAAAAATCAGAAAAAAATAATGTACCAATCTGGCGCAAATCCCCAAAAATCTCTTTTAAAGGCCGTCTTTGGCCAAAATCAGCCGCGAAATCTTTTTCCTGAGAAATCAGGTTCTGTCGCATTTGTAGGTATCCAAATACCCAACTTTGAGTAAAAAATCAGAAAAAAATAGTGAAACAATCTGGAGAAAATCCCCAAAAACCTTTTTTTAAGGCTGTTATTGGCCAGAATCAGCCGCGAAAATTTTTTCTTTAAAAATCGGGTTCCGTCACATTTGAGGGTATCCAGATGCTCATCTTTGTGCAAAAAAATCCGAAAAAACTACAAGGTCTGCTGAGTGGAGTGTCGTTTAGAAATCCTCAGAGCAAATTACAGCAAAATGTTTCAAAGTGAGAACTAAGTTGTTTCGCAAGAACCTTCTCAAAGAGCTTGGATATAGCAGGTAATATGCTGATGAGTCTGAAGTCACCAGCAGACTGGCTGTCAGGTAACTTTGGTACAGGAGTTATTTCAGCAAGTTTTAGTTTGTCGGGGAATGTACAATGTTCAATAGATTTGTTTATATTATCTGTAACACACTAACTGTAGATCTTAAGATTTTATTTGGGATGGAGCCACTCGTCTTTTTGAACAATCAAGTTTTAATATCATCTCATAGACCTCATTCATGGGATTCTTTTTGAATTTGAAATTTAAATAATTATATAGTCGGATCGAATTTTGATTTATGTTAGGCTGATCCTCGTATATTTTAGGATCGCTTTGACAGCTGACAGATTTGGATCATTGTCCGCAGTTGAGTAGCCTGCATGCCATTCAAAAAGATTAAGAGGTTTATATTAGTGATGTTATTAAAATGAAATCGTTGCATCACATCCTATTTTTAGAGACCCACAACTATGAACACAGACATTGTCTGAAATAAAAGAAAAATTAACAATTTGAAACTTACTTATACCAATAAGGAGCACCCCATCCTGCACCAGTATGTCCTGGTTGGAAACCACCCCATCCTGCACTTGGTGGACCATAATAATGTGTTGGTACCAGTTGTCTGGCTTGTCTTAACCTTGGAGCCTCTGAATCTTCTAGAGATTCGATATCAACTTTTCTGTCGAAGATGAAAATATAAAGCAGAAGGTTATGGAGAAAATAACTTCTGAAAAACTCTGAATCTGGATGATTTGGAATAATTGCCTAGTAATTATCCTCTTCAAAATGAAAACAAAATAAATTGAGGGGTATTTAGTTTTTTCTATATTATACATTTCACTCTTTTACTCCAGAGAGTATCCTTTTTCAGCTGAAAATTTTGACGATCAGTATTAGACATTGTGTACAATAATACATTTGCCAGTGAAATTTACAGAAGGTAGTCAGAGATGTTTATGGGGGTGTTGCTTTTGTCTATATTCCTTACTACGTGAAAGGAAGATTTGATGTTGACATACTTTGTTTCAGGTTTTTTGGGTGGTGGTGACGGTTTATCACCGTCATCTTTAGCTTCCGTTGGAGGTTTTTCATCAGCCTTTGCTTCTGTTGGTGGTGCTTCTTGAGGTGGTGCACAAGGAGGTTCTGGTGATCCTTGATAAAAGAAACATAAACAGTTTGAATCTTAACTACGTTTTCGTCACATTTGAAGATATATCAGCGTACACCCAACAAAAGTTACCGTATTTCCTCAAATAAGCCCCGCGGCGCTTTTAAATTTTCGAGATTTTAGGTACAGCGCTCTTTAGAGGGCGGCGTTCTTTTCAAATTTTTAATTTCCTAATATATAAAAAGGCCTGAGAAATCAAAGAAACGAGCATTTTTCTCAAAACTATGTAGGTTTCAACCCACAAAACATACCACACTTAAGTTCTTGACATATTTAGAATTAGATGTGGATGAATTTAGTAACAAAAAAACTATAGAATGCAAATAAAACACATACTGGTCTGTTCTTTCTAAAAAGCGCCGCTTTCAGAAGTGCGGCGGTTTTTAGAGGGCGGCGCTTATTAGAGGGCGGCGCTAAATAGAGGAAATACGGTAGTTGTTTTTAGTGGTTTGCGAATGAAGGTGAAATACGAACGGCAATGCTTGACAGAGATGACTGGAAGAGAAGAATTCATAGGGTAATAGGGCTGGCACCCGGCCTAGTTAGGGTAGGTAGGTAGGTAGGTAGGTAGGTAGGTCATAAAAAGTAGTAATTATGTCAAAGGTCGATATATCAACGAGAGCATGGATTAAAAACAAACTGCAACTTTAATATTGTTGAAACTACTTACCTCCACATGGACAGTCAGGAGACATACCACCACATGGACAATCAGGAGACATACCGCAACCATACAGCGGATGATAGTAAGGATACGGATATTGCCATAAACTTCCTGGATAAAAATCACCATGATAATTAAATTGCTTCTTTTCTGCGACATTATGTTTTCTCTGTGTTTTCTTATTTTTATGATTCTTCTTCGCCTTTTTGTTTGTTTTGTGATGATTTTTAGCTGGTTGTTTGGCTGGATTCAAGACAGTTGCTGGATCCTGTAATAAAGAATAAAATGTTTAAGAACAACTCAATTGAAGATGTTATAGTTTCAGCAATAAGCTGAGGCCAAGCAAAATAATTTATACCAGAATATTTTGGCAGGGAATTTACTTGCCTGATGCCGATATCCAGAAAAAGGAGCTGTGAAAAAGTCACATCAAAACAAGAATCAATTAGTGTTTTACAACAGACGATTTACCGTTTCATCTGTGGCATCATTGAATTGGTCTTTTGTTTCTTTGTCAACCGAAGAAGAGGCTTCATGTTGCTTAGAAACAGGTTTTTTCTTGATGTTGGATTTAGTGTGGACTTCAGTTGTCGTTGTTTCGGTCACGTCAACTTCGCCACCATCATCGTCATCATCGTTGTTATGGTTACCTAATCAGAAGACAAAAAAGTAAAACTATAAATCTACTTCATTTTCAGGGAGCATTTGATATTATTCGGGTACAGGAGGTTCTTACAATGTATTACTGTTTTAGTGATTTTGGTTGAGCACATTTTACGAGAAGCATTTAAAAAAATATTACATTGAAAACTGAATATGCAATCATACCTTGGCTCTTACCAGACGACGGTAATTTACTCCATTTCTCCCAAGGATCTTTATCGGTAGATTTTACAGCATCAGGGTCAATCGTATCGTCACAATGGAGCAGTGGCAAAAAAGCAGCAACCAAAGCCAGAAAAACTAAAAATACTTTATACATTGTTTTATTTTCGAGAATCTGTTTATTCCATCCCGAATATTTAAGACGTGTGGTAGGACAAGGTGTCAAAAATCACACAACAGACAACACAAAAATAACAACAATCAATATGTTTGATAAAATTTGTTGCTACAGCAAAAAAGCTGTGTATTTTTCTTATTTTTTGGTAGAACCTTAATTCTGTTACACTTGTTTCCTGTTTTCAGTATTTGCACCTTTGTTTCGTTCCGATTGAGTGCAGACTGATCAATCATGCGGCCTTCAAAACAAAACATTTCATTGAGCATGATATTTGATTTTTTTTCTGATTAAAGCAAAAAATATAACTATTGTCTAGCTTATTGTTTTTAATATAATTAACTAATTTATGTTAAACAACAAAATTGAAAAAGAAATTACATTTAAATCGATCTACAAACCTTTTGCAACAGCACAGAGCATTTTCTGCTTATTGTGCAATATTGTAATGCATAGAAAATATAGAGTCTTCAGAAATATTCAAATTTGCCAACTGTTATTACAAAATATATCATCATATAATATAATAGTTAGCGGTCGGTCACGTGACTGTGACACCTAGATTTTGTTCACAGGGCCTTTGATGCTCAAGCCGCCTGTGTCGTCTCTCTACTATGAAGCCTCTGATTAGTAAGCCACCCGAGTAACATTTCTCGTATAAGGCATATACCATGCCGCCTGTTAGGCTATGGAGTGACTCCGATATTTCTCGTCACACCATGTATTTTTTTCGGTATCAAATTACAAATATCCAGGATCAACTAGGCTCATCTTGTGTCTATTTTTTGTCTCCAGGCCACTCTAACTTCGAGTTATTACAAAAAATATTTAAATTGAAGCGAAAACTACCCACGAAGAGTGGCGAATAATGGGAGGCTGTTAATATTGAGGCAGGCTGTCCCAGCTGACCAGACTGGCTCTGTTAGCTGGGGATCCCACTTCGAGATCTCAGTAGATTAAGGAGGAGGAGGAGGTTCATATAGAGGCGGGCTGCACCGGTTGACCGATTGATGGCGTCTCCGAAATTACTTGTTGCAATGACACTGCCATTCAGTATTTTTGACGTATATTTGTATATTTTTCTTTTAATAGTAAAAAATACTATTACTTTTCTCAAATATGAACTTGCTTTTTTTATTAGTAAGATCTTCATGGACACAAATTTCTTTAGTCTAACAACTGTTCTTAAATTGTTCTTATTTGTTGACCATTTTGGGGGGTGGCATCCGAGGGTGTGAAATCCCGAAATCCCGTTAAATTTTTGCAAAAATACCGAAATACTGTGATATAAACCTTAAATACCGGTACCGTTATGGTTTTAATGCCCAAATTTTGAGCTTGGGGCCTTTGTTACGAAATTTATTTTAAATTTATTTATTTATTTTAATTTGTTTTACGAATAAAACATTTATGTCCCAACTGTCACTAGATCATTCAAAGTAGACCGATCAGTGCAATAATTTTATCAATATTTTGTCAAAACTAATTATGCAAAAATCACAATCGTATATTTTCGCAAATTAGACAAAAAGAAAATTTCTTCGACTAAAGTTAACAAATTTAAAATGAGATCGTAAATCATTAGATGTTAGCAATATCGGCCAAACAGTCATAATTGATTTGTCTTTGCCCCAGTTCACCCCGGGGTATTAGGGTCAAAGAAAACTTTTGAAATTTAAGTGCTTTACTTTGGTTAAAACGTGGTCTAAATTTCATAACCAACTGTTATCAGAAGCATTTTTTAATCCAGAAATTTCATCATCGATCGGCATAAGAATTGGATTTCAAACCAAAGAGATATAGCGTGGTGGCAGAGAGGGGGGAACTGCCCAGCGCAGGTTTTTCAGAGGAGTGCCAAAAAGGGGTCGCTACCTTTTTTTTGGTACCCCATTTCAAAGTTTTTTAAATCTATTAATATTTAAAAAAAAGGCATTCATATTTAAAAAAAAAGCTTATTTTAGCCAATCTAGAGAGCCTGATTTTCAAAAAATTTCTGGCCAATGGTGGCCCCTCCTTAGATACATATTATGTGGTCCCATCACTGTCAAAACTATGAATGGCATATTTTTTTGCTAATCACGAGGACGACTGTAAAAATAGGGGGCGTCAAAAAGGGTTCTTCCACCCCCAGCTTAGTTGCTCCCACCACGCTACTGTCAAGAGAGAACAGATTCTTTCCTTTTTTAAACAAAAGTGGGAGAAGACCCTCCTCCTGGGTTTTCCCTACCTTTCCGAATGTGATGAGAAGTCAAGCTCGTGTTTTCGTTAGAACAACGATGTCAAGTATTATTTAGGAAGAGGAGTGAAAATTTTGAAAAGCGAGGCCTTTATATCTGCTTAAACTAGTTTGAAATTCGGATTTTTGTTTCAATAGGTGGACTGCGAAGGTTTATGTTTTAGATCATTAAGTACTTTAGAGATTTTAGCCTTCTTGAAAACTGATAAATTGTTGTGATTTTTTTATTTGTAGCAGAAAAAAGTTGAAAATATATTGACTCAATCCTGAAATATCGTTAAAATTCTTAAAATTACCGAAATATCGTTAGTTTTTGGTTCAAATACCAGTCTCAGTAGACAGTCTCAATACCTTTTTCCTGTTATTTCTTTGTCGCAATCCCAAAATCCCGTTAAGAAATATCCCAAATCCCGTGATCCCGTTATCTCGGGTGCCCCCACATTTTGAGCCTCATTGTTCTCATATGTCCATGCAACATTTCTTTTCAATCAAAAGCCCGTTCATTGCTGAATCAGGCTTTTGATGATGATAATTCTTTTTAGAAATGAGTAATATTAAAAGGAGAAAAAAAATTCGGTATGCAAGCTCATTGAAACGTGTGCCAGCAGAAGGATCTATTTCAAGCTACTATAAATCTCTTTCCAAAAATGTTTCTATCAGCAAATCTTCTTCCGGCTCTTTTAGATATTATCTCACGGTATATTTTTAGAAATGACGAATATTTCTCTGGATAAATTTAGCCTGTTTTTGATCTGGTCTCGACCTATTTATTTGGGTTTTTCAAATTTAACCCTTTCCATTGCTGAGGTCTTTTATTAGGTATTTTTTTGTTAAAATTAGTTCGAACAAACTTTAAACGCCAATATTTCCTGAACCAGAAGGAATTAGAGGTTGGTTTATAGCTCGTTGGATAGCTGAGTATCCTCTTTCTTTTAGAGCTCCTTCAGGACAATTAAGTCTGGGTGGTGCGGGTGAATGGTGTTCCTTTGGTTGCACAGTCCTGATTTACTTGAGGGGGTGCGGCTTTCAAACCATTCCTTTTTCAATTCTTTTAGCTAGGGGCCGGAATCTAGAGTAACTGAATCAAGTTTCTTGTATTTTCGTACACTCAATGTTCAAATATGACCAAAAAACGGTCAAAATCTCTCAAAATGGTTAAATTTTTGCAAACTTTGACGACATTTTTTAACTTTCAAGGTCAAAATTGGTTGGAGGGCTTCTTCTTCTTGCATATCCGATACTGACACTTAAAGGGTTAACGAGATTTTATCATACAAATATTTATTCAGTTTTTTGGTTTTAATGTTCATGTGTCATCGGTTCTTCGGGTTATAAATCAGAATCATTAATAATGCATAATATGCTTGAAGGTATAGGATACTATATACGTTATTATATCCGCTCAGAATGGGAGCAAAACGTTAAAGAAAACTACTTTTAATTCAGTGGTGGAGCAAAAAATACTCAGAAAATTGGACGGAGAGTGGTGCTTTTGTCCATATTTCCTTATACGGAAATCAACACTCTCCGTCGTCAAAATATGTGACAATCTTCTGTGTCCGCCTCTGTTACTTATGAAAGATTTCAAAATGTTGACATGCTTTGTAGATTCCCTGCAACTTTCAATTCATCAGAGTATCAAAGACAAATTTGATCTTAACGGAAAGTTTCATGGTGAGCGACCGGAAAGATAGACGGACACATCATCGAAAAAGCTGGAAATGAAAGGTTTATCAAAATGGTAATATGGGATAATACGGGATCTTTTTTGATTTCAATTTCATAACTTAAATGGCGTTTCCTATGTTCCCACAATTCAACCTTACTTAATATTCCCGTTATCAAAATTTTGTCGGTTTTTTTAATACGATTAACCAGCGTGCATTTAATATCACACAAACCTAACTTAATATTCCCATTATCAAAATTTTGTCGGTCTTTTTTAACACGATTAAGCAGCATGCATTTTACACGTATCACTGGCTTAACGGTTTTTGCATTTATCGCATTGCGTGCGTATCTTTCCTTCCTTCTTTAAACTACATGTGCAGATAGTTTTTAAGACTGATAGTTTTTTTCATCGTTTTAAACTAACCCTTGATCTAAAATGGTTCCTCGCGGTTTCAGTAGCTAAATAATAAGTTTTCCGAAATTTTATTTTCTTACAATTTAGTAATGCTTTCGGAAGCATACAAGTTCTTTTATGACCTAGAATTTTATTTTATTCAATTCTATATATGAATATTTTACACCTCTCAGATACCTGCCTCGCGTATGCCGGCACATCAGTGCTTATAATTCCAGTCTAATATCTTTACTCATGACATAGAGACTCCAATCTTGACTTTGTTCCAATCTTCTCCGAACGAATTTAATCCTTCGATTCCAAGCATTCAGTTATATTATATATAGTTATATATTTATTTTTTTAGACACTGCATAATTATTTAATATACACAATTTCCAGGGTGAAGAGCCAATTGTAAATTTGGAGATACTATGCGAAATATATCGTTATTATTGTTATTATTATTATAAAATTCATTTCCTTGTAGTATAGGGGCCGTATAGGACTATTTTTTAAAGCAAACTAATTTATTGTAGTGTTCTATATTAACCACATAATGGTTGGTTAAAAAGAATTCACAGGTAGAGCTTGATCCCCTTGATGACACATGCATTTTTTACCACACCTTGTGCCACCACTGACATTGCTGTGTAGTATTCAGTCCAACGTTAGTATTGAAATCAACATAGAATCTAAGTTAAAAAGACCAACTCAAAAGAAGAGAGTTTTTTTTGTATTTTTGGAGCAGTTTCTATGGAATCTATTTTAATTTGATTATCAAGAAAAATTCCAGCACGTGTATTAACTCTGGCATAAAAGTATGCAAAATGCATTCAGTCTGCGATTTCTTTCTTTTACTAGGCCGCATCTCTTAATAAGGAATTATATTCTGGAAAATTCAACTATAGATGAGAGCCCGTATACTTCAAATCTCTCATAGGCTTGATTTTTCTTCAAGATTCTGAAGAAATGCTCTAATTGGCTGAAATCGCCTATTGTTTTTATGCACGAGTTGAAATTCGTACAATTTGATTGGTTTAATTTATCAGCTGTCAATTCATAGTCACAAGAAGAGATCTGGAAACGGCAAGCAATTCTATTAGCCGATGTTATTGTTTACAAAAATGCTAGTGTCAAGGACTTCGGACCTGCAAAAGTATAGACAAATATGGTAAATTCGATGGCGTTCGCTTCGTTTCTTTTTTGTTTACATTTTTGTTTTGACAATGTCAAATTGGGCCGTCGTTCCATTTTTGACATCATTTTTGCCCGTAGGCAAAAAGCTTAAGCGACGACCCGAGCGTTTCTAGACTATCTCTTCTTGTGACTATGGTCAATTCTGGTAGGGAATTTAAACTGTGTAATGTTACCATACTAATTCTTTCTCATATGAGCTTTGTGAATGGGACAAAGTAAGTATGGGTACAGCGAGTAATTCAACTAAAAATGTGAAAAAAGCCAAATCAATTATAAATTTGCAGCGGCATTTTACCAGCTACCGTAATGAGAGTTGCTTAGTTGAACTTTTTTATAAATCTATGAAATCAAACCTCCGTCTGTTGTCATAGAGCGAATTGAGAGGAAAATCTTTCACGTATATTTACAATAACTAGGCTAGTACTTTTCGATCTCCTCTCCTCAAACGTACTTTATAAATTATTCATTGAAAAGCATAGTCGAAAAACATGCTGACGTTGCAGAGGTTCTTTATGTATAATTTCCCCTTTAATTTCGAAGACTTAACATGTCAAAAGTTAGTCAACGGCGGAGAATCAACGAGTTTTTGAAAGAGGATTAAATTTTGGAATCTTTCCATTACAAACTGGATCACAATCATGTAATGTTTTTTCACAAGGACAACGGAATTGTTGTGGTAGAGACAGTAATAGTGAAAAGGCTTTCAAGGTTGTGGTGCGAAATAAGAAATGAAATGGTTTAAACTGAAGTGGTTTGTTTATGAGAGTAACTTTATACCACAGAAACAACCACCAGATACACGCAAGGGCATAAAAAAATACTTCACGCAGGCTAGAATAATTTCTGCAGTGCTACTTTGATTTTCTTAAATTCTAAGAGAGCTTCCTTAAAGTCTTTAGCTACTAGCTAGTATCCTCATAATGGGTTTCACCATCTTAGTGAGGTCGTTGATCATAATTTGGTGGAAAAAAATAACGTAAAGCTGGAACTTTCTCCAAACCTTCTTTAAACATTCTTTATCACTCAAAAAAATTGAACTTCTCTATACAGATTGATAACGGAACAAGTCCTGCTCTCTTTGATTTTTAAGTAGTGCTAAAAGAAAGGGTTTACGCAATATTTACAATGAGCGTATCCGGCGGAAAAATGATCAAACGCAAGTTTTTCCTTGTAAAATACAAAGCCGTCAAAATAGATATACGACACTCTTCATAATTAACGCTAATGACCACGTACCCAAATAACCATTATTTTAATGCTTGCTTTAAGCGCAACCGTTTGAAAATCAGAGTAGACATTACAAGGTATTGAGAAATTTCAAGAATGAAAGCCAAATAGCCGGACTCTGAAATTAGAGCACATTAAAAGTATTATCGATTTTTTTGTTTGATTAGTGGCGGTTGAGTGCGGTTGTTTTACATTTTGATGGCACCAATTTCTGACGTCAATTGGCCGCTTCTTTTAAAAGTTTTGGAGGAGAAAATTCAACAGTGAAGGTGGTCAAGAATGCATGTTAAAAAGAAAGTTAAGCAAATTACTGTTTAGGATACTGTTTTTTACACTTTTGGCAAAAACGTGAAATTTTGAGGAGTTTTTTAAAATCAAATTTGAGAGAGCAGGTTATGATTTGCTATCAAATCTATTGACTGTATTGGAGAGAGAAATGATTAAAGATTCCATTCCTTTTTAAATGAACCTTATAGCGTTATCCTACTTAAAGTAATGACCTTTCAAAGTTTGGAGCAGTCAATCATAAACCT
>JAUJPO010068845.1:0-12024 GCA_032270745.1 Tiaropsis multicirrata
AAAGAATCTCCCGTTTTCATTGGATGAATCTAGCTTTCTTTTGTAAATTTATAAAAGAAATGCACGCTTTTTAAAACCAATGCATCCAAACCTCGAACAAAGACAGATCCGTCATTTCGTCTCCTCTTTTCACAAACCCTGGTTTTTGGTAGCAAAATTGCATCAAAAGATTTAGGGTATTTAATTGACAATATTACAATCATCAAATTTTAAACCTGTCAGGATACTTTTGGACTGATTTATTCTTCTCCTATCATCGGGCAAAGTGGAAGTTTTTGGAGATATTTCTAGCTTCTTTTAGCACTTTCAACAAAGTTAGTAGTTGCCTATATAGTAAATTGAGACTTTAAATGAATCAAAAGTCATTATTTCATTAAAGGTGTTAAAATCCTTTTTCACTTTAAGTGTGAAAATAGTCCGAAAAAGTCTATCACTATTTCATTTTGGAAATTTCTTGGGAATGTTGGGAATCCAAATGGTTGGTAGAGTATACGAAATGCTATTAATGAATTGAATTATTTCTTTAATTTCTCCCGTTATGTATGCTTCTGCATCAATATATTTTGTGAAAAGGCAAGTTTTTAAAATCAATCAATTTTCTTTCCTCTATATTCATTTCATGATCATTTCGTTTAGCTATGTTTCTCTCGAAACGTAGCCAAACAATGTTAAATCTCGTAATATCTAGTCACGATAAACTTCCAAACTGTCTGCGTCGACAAACTCAAGAGTATTTAAAATATTTATGTTTTCTGTTTGACAAAAAGACCAAAAAAAGTGAAATCTGCAGAGACGGATACGGTACTCAAAATTTTGACGGAGAGTGTTGATTTCCTAATAAGGAATATGAGCAAAAGCAACACTCTCCATCACAAAACCTTTGAGAACCTTCTGTTCTCTGTATCCACCGCCCCTGATCTGACAGCAAAGTTTATTATCAGTATCATCAGTGTCAGTAAATAAAAGAGATCTTATAAGAACAATTATACGTTTTTTTTATATAAGAACAAGCAGTATAAGAACAAAAGGCTTTCGAATGTAAAAAAGTTAAGAACATGTTAAGAACATATGTGTTAAGCCTTCTGGAGGACGAAAATTGTTTCAATGCAGCTAAAATGCACCACTTTTAGTAAAGTTAAGAGCACATTGAGAATATTTTAAGACTAGGAGGTTTCAGGAAATGCAAACATTTAGCCTTTGGCGGGTCGCAGTGCTCTAGTAAAAAAGAACGCCGTGTATGACGTAATAAAAGAGCTTAACATGTCTCGTTGTCAGAGCTTGTCAAGACTTTCAACAAACATCACAAAAAATAATGAAATTTTAGTGCTTTATTTTGCTAACACTTTTGGAGTTTTTGGAGTTTTTTAGTTCATCCAGATTAAAGGTCTAGTAATATAACTTGATAAATATTGTTTACTCTGCCAGAGTCTCTGGACATGAATTTATGGATCGAAATTTATCTAGTTTGAGATCATTATAGGTTACTTTTTTCACATTAGGCTTTTCCAGAAAAATCCATATTCTCCCTGTTGAGGATGTCGATTTTTCTTAACACCAACTCCCCTGGATGTCCGTGCCGAAAGTTACGAACCCCCCCTGGATATTCTTGGTCCGAAAATTCTGACCCCCTGGATATCCTACATCCTCAACAGGGGGGATACGGACTTTTCTGGAAAAAGCCATTAGTCAACTAGTTACCACTTGTTTCTATGGTATTGTTTGCAAAGACCAATAGATACAGCAGATGAAGTTTGTTTAGTAGCTATTGACAGTGGAAAACGGGAAAACAAAACACTTACTAAAGATTATTTATGTGTAATCAGTAAACGAAATCTTTTAGTGAGTTAAACCATAGCGTTAGTTTTCCCCTCGCAATGATTATATCTTATTGGTTGAAAAGTATATTACATGACTTTCCGTGGCAAATAATTAAATCTTATTGGTTGAAAAGTATATCACACGACTTTCCGTGGCAAATAGTTAAATCTTATTGGTTGAAAAGTATATCACATGACTTTCCGTGGCAAATAATTAAATCTTATTGGTTGAAAAGTATATCACATGACTTTCCGTGGCAAAGAATACCTTCTGTATCCACGTCGGCATGGAATCCATCGTATATTTTTCAGTGATTTTGTCCAGTCCCTTTAATAGAATAGCAAAGTAAGGCCCATCCCAGCATCACCAACATCAGCAACACCATCGTTATTCGAACATTTTTTGATAGCGTCCAAATAACGTTCTGACGTTGAAACAATGTATTGCCTGCTGCGCGCTGTTAATGATTTTTCACGCCATCACGCCAATTATTCTGGATTTTCACGCCATAAAAAACCTCCAATCATCGCTGGGGTGGGAGGGGGCGGCTCGTTAAATACCATAATGCATAATGCACAACTTTACACATAATTCATCTTCCAATTTGAGGCCACGTTTCTTTTAGTACAAAAGTTCTCCAAACTCATTTAAGAGAATTTACTACGAAAAGTTTCAGTGGTCTCAAATTGGCAGCTCCACAAACCCGTTGTTGATACATTTTGGACAAAGGGGATATCCAGTATGTAAGTCTCCGACCATTTAGTAATAATGTTTTGAATAAAGCTATTTATGAAAGTATGATCATTACGATTTTAAAGGTTAGTATGATACTTGTTCTCAGACATTTCTCATTGGTAACTATTTCTTCATCCAATTAAATATGATAAGACTGTGATTGATTTGATCATTTTAAATGACAACTCGTCAAGTCATCACAAATAATATAAATGACAAAGTTCCAGAACATCATGATTTCTAGATTTTGCCGGCGGCCGCTCTTGACTATACCTTCCAACCAAAAGTTCCCCATGCCGCTACGTTTTGGCAAATTTGATGCGGTTTTTTTTATTCGACAGAAAAAAAATGGTCTAAATTGTCAGTATTTTTAATTAGTTCTTAATCATTTTTTTATTCACTGATAAAGAAGAAAGTAGCTTTTCTAAACCTTGTTTTTTACGTTTTGGTCATTATTTTTTTCTGGGACCTAATTAAAAAAAGTGAGGCAATTTCTTTTAGAACAACCTTTCCTTGGCAAGATTATCCAAAAATTATCTTTGAAAAATGAATGTAGCGGCACGCGGAACTCTTTTGGTTGACGCATGTCTTTATCTTTTTTATATCTTTGTGCATGAAATTTCAAACCAATGCCATCTTGAAGAGGATTTCATAAACTTTCAGAAAATATATACTTTAACAGAAAAAAAAATTAGAGAAAAATAATTATTTTGAAAATAACAAAACCAATCATCAACAGTAAAAGATGACAGTCCTTAAAAACCATGAAATGTATACACATTTTTATAAGAACGTTGAAACCTTCAGGAATCCAGAAGCAACAAATATTCTCCATTTTTTGCTAAAAACAACATCGAAAATAGGCTTTTTTGTTTATTTTTTAAGAAATTATGCCTCTTGAAGTCTAAAAGCGTTCCCAACATTTTTGCTCTCGAAGCCTTATATTCTTGTATTGTTTTTTCTTATAAAAAAAGTGTATTCGAATTTGAGTTGAGTTATTCTAAGCACCCAAACAGACCATGGTCGAGACAAAGCGAATCTAAAAACTAACCAAAGGTAGATTACTTTTAAAAATGTCATATAAAGCATTAATCGAATTAGTCAAAAAAATCAAGCTACGAGTTTTGGAAGAACATTGGAAGACCTGAAAATATCAGCTTACTCTTCACTTTAAATGTAAACCCCTGATTTACCGGGGTAAATGGTTATGCTTATCTGTATAACATGGAACATGGGAACATGGTTTAATGTGATTCTAGAAATTTGTTCTTGCGATAGAGGAATTGAATTCACACAAGAAAATAATGTACAAAAAGCCGACGAAAGGGAAAAGAGAATTTTGATAACGGATAAGACTGTGTAAATCTGATTTTGTATGATTTTCAATGAGAAAGATGTATATCATTTTTTTTCATCATCGTTTGTTTCTTTCATTGTCAACTTTTCTTTTATTTCATTTTTGGGTCAGTATGTGTGTTGTGTAATAGAGAAATTGTTGAGTGTGAGAAATCTGATTTTTCTTTCTTTTTTCTTTTGCAATCATTGTTGAAGTTGTCGATTTTGAAGTCGAGAAGATTGTTTAATACTCGAGGTTAAAGTGATAAAGTGGAAAGAACTCTTGGGTGTTTAGGGTGAAATTATTGAGTTTGTGTAAATGTGAAGAGTTTGATTTTCTTTCTTGCTTTTTTGTTGTTGCAAAGATTGATGAAGTTTTCGCTGTTTACAGAGTCGGACAAAAGGTTGTAGACTTTTTTTAAAATAGCAAAAAATCTGCGAAAACACAGTATAACTTCCCCTTTAACTACCCCACTTGTTGCTTTTTGAAAGTGGTTTGTTTACATCTGGTAGCAATAGCTGACCTTATTTACATCAACTTTGAAGGAAGGAGCTATTTTATAAAAGTCTACGGACCTTTTGATCGACATTGTAGGAAGGTGATTGTTTAAGATATAAATTTTTACTTCCTATTAAATTTTCTTGTGTGTTCACTAAAGAAAACGACCCTGGGTTTTCTTCTAAAATTTGCCCTCCAAAAAAAATAGAACAGGCATTTAAAAAAATCCGCCAGTGACTGCTCTTAGTTTTGGGTAAGTGTGGGAAGTTTGACTTTCTTTCTTTTTTTGCAAACATTGATGGAATTGTCGCTGTTCAAGAAGACTGTTTAATATTCGAGGTTTAGTGATAGTAGTAGTAGATTAATAATTTGTACTCCCTTCTGATTTTTCTTGTGTGTTTACTATAGAAAATGTTCCTGGATTTTCTCCCAAAATTTGCGAAATTTTATTGGTTTGTTTTATCAACTGCCAAAATTCAAAATAGTTGCTGCAACCATGCTATTTTTTCATCAGAATCATAAAAAAAGAAGTAGCACCCTGCTAGTGTTTGGGGTGATTTGAACATATTTCTCATATGGATTTCAACAGGTACTCTCCACTTTCTGTATCGCAAGGCAATGAAATATAGAGTTTTGATATTTTAGGACATTCTAGGACCGCATTATACCATATTCCCTTGATTATACAGATTATCTTTGTCAAAATCTCTGAACACAGTGAAGAAGAGGCAAATCGATTCTAACCAGACCATAAAAAGGGTGATTTTTGAGGTTGATAACGATGACGACATAGATAATGAATTAACTTTCATAGCATATAGTTTATTATAGTATTTTGTTTAGAAAATTTCCATTGAAAATTTGAACAGTTATTTTATAGAAGTTTTGGTTTTGGGTTGATCGAATTCGAAGAAATATTTTAGTTTGCAAGAGTTTTTTAATATTTTGGATTTTTTTAATTTAAATAATTCAAGTTTTTGTTTTAAACAAAGCCTGATGTGATGCTCAATTACCTAAATTAATTGAGCATCAAATTTAATATCAATGTATTTTGAAATTGATTTAGAATAAGTTATGAGTAATTATTTGAAACAATATATAAATGTCAATTTTGACTATCTTATCGGACAAAAAAATTTCGGAAGAACTTTTCGTCGGACTAAATTATTCGTCGGAAAAGTTTTTCGTCACCAACAAATATTTTCGTCACTTTTGTCCAAAAAAACGCAAATTTTAGCCTGAAAAACTTTTTTTTTTGGATTTTTTTTTCGTCGTACTCAATTATTCGTCGGACGTCGGACAAAATTTTCGTCACTTTTGTCCGATAAGGTACTTTTACTCTCTTTTTTGTTATGACTTAAATTCAAACTTATAATAGTAGAGTAGTAGAAAAACGCTTTCGGGTTAATCACAAAATGTAATAATCGTTTCGTTGGTACTGGTCAAAACTAGGTTTAAACACATGTTTTAAATCCTACGTTCAGATGTTCTTAAATTTATGTGGTCTCTTTAAATCTTTAAGAATAGATTAGTTTTTTGAAGGAACTTAAAACAAAGAAAATGAGGTCAACGACAAAATTAAAAATATGGGGTCACTCTTTCAAAACGGTATTTGGATGTTGTGTGTCTGCTGGAAAACTAGATACACATTTTTTGTTTATAAGAACATAGTTTATAAGAACATTGAGGCTGAAATCAACGAAAAAGAATTATTTTAACATTGTTTGAACGCCCAAATGGCGTTCTGATGTTAAAACAACATTGTTTGGACGTTAAAACAACGGTTCTCTAGAGAAAATGCATTCTTTTGTGTTATTTGGACTCATATTTATAGAGGAACATCAATAAGAACACCTGAGGCTGAAAACGGTTGAGAAAATAAGAACATCCAGCCTCAACCAAAATTTTCATGTTCTAATAAATAAATACCGGGTAAACTATCTTAGTCACAATAATAACGGTGTTTGGTTGTATCAAATAAAATGAAAAAAGAGCAATAAATTGTCTCATCAGTATTCAGTTTGTACGTATTGTCTTAAATAGTATAGTTTCCGACAATGCCCCAAACTTTCAGGGGAAAAAGTTTATGTACAGTGCTGTTGACGTAAATTTCTTAACAAAACAAAATGTTAAGAAATTTAGGTCAGCAGTGTACATATACTTTTTCCCCTAGAATTTTGGGGCAACTTTTATAAGAACAAAGTATATAAGAACATAATAAGGCTTCGAGGTAAAAAAAATTAAGAACATATGTTAAGAACATTTGGAGGCTTTGGAGAAACAAGAGCATAGAGATAAGATCATTTTTTCATTTTTGTTTATGTACACATGAATTAAAAGACTTAATTAAGAACATCTTAAGGCTTGAAACCAAAAAGACTTCATCAGAAGGCTTCTTCGAATTTTGATGTTCATATAAAAACGTGGAGCATCAAAGGGTAAATATTATACCTTGTTTTAAGTTGTTCGCTGTATTAATAAAAAACACCAGACTCTTTAGAGGCGGATAAAGAAGGTCCTCAAACTTTTTGACGGAGCGGAGTGTTGAGTTCCAAATAAGGAATATGGGCAAAAGATACACTATCTATCAAAGTTTTTGAGAGCCTGCTTCTGTCTGTATCCGCCACTGGTTTTAATCATGATTTTGACTTCAAGAGGAAGGCACAAAAACCCTTTTCATTTTTACAAAGCATAGGGGGTCGAACGACTGAGAATTCTTTTTCCATAGCTAAAGTGCTCTTTTTATATTATGTCCTATTGCTTCGCTTCAGGGATGCATTCATATCTTATCCCAACATTGCACGGAACGTTATTTCAACCTCGAAACAACATTGCTCGAACGCCAGAATTGTTATTTGGACTTTGAAAAACATTGGTGACCGCTGAGTTAGGTCGTTAGTCGATGTAGATTTTGGCAAAAAAATATTTTAACAGTTTGTAAATGTCCAAAAGTAAAACGCCGGTGTCTGTTGCAAAAAAATACCACTTAAAGAATCAATACGTGTAGAAACCATGATGACACAATTTAAAATAATTAAAAAAGTAAACAACTTGTTTCTACACGGGACAATTTTTACTGACAAACCTTTTTGCAACATACCTTAAATTTTATAGAAAAAGATTCACAATGTGGACCGAAGAAAATAATGGCAATCGAGGGTGAATCAAAAATAAGCAAGGAACAGTATTTAGTTCATTTCGTAAAAGCTCTTACTTTATAATTTCTTCAATTTTTTTCCTGAATCTATGAAACAAATTTATCGTTTTTTTTTGTTTGAATATTTGATAATTCTGATTTATTTGTCTACCCCCTATTGAGGATTGCAATGAAGGTCTATGAATATTTTATAGGATATAAAAAATTTATTCAACAATCGTTCTTTTTTTCAAAGTACAAAAATGTAAATTTAGTCGTAATTTCGATTTACACATTTATAAAAAGAAAAGTCAATTGAAAAATCGGTATATTGATTGTGAAATTGTTGCTTTTTTGGGGGGGGATTTGAGATGATTTTGATTTCATTGACGAATTCTGTGTGTGGAGGTCATCTTAAGATAGTGAAGGGTCATTGAAACCCATCAGACAAACAACGTTATTCAAACATTGTTGAAACAACGTTCCGTGCCTGCTTGGGTTATGTCTATACTGGTAGCCTCGTTTTCAAACAGATTTAATTGTCATGAAATAGCAATTTACAAATCAGGTAAAATTTATCTTCATAACTTTGAGAGGTTATTACTTACTTTAAACAAGAAGCGCAAAGACTCGCAATGCCTTCTGGGTTTTAAAGAATTATGACATTTGTGTTTTGAAAACGAGGCGCAGTATTATTAGATTGTGTACACATATTTTTAAGGTGCTTTTTTTGTTTTTATGATGAATATTCTTAACTTTTTGGCTGAAATCATCCTAAAAATGTTCTTGAGATATTCTTAAGGTTACATGTTTTTTTTCTAGTTTATAAGAGCATCGAGCCTGAGATTAGGTGGAAATTTTTCACAATTTGAGCATGGGAATTTTCCTAATGAAAGCTTAGACCAAGAGAAACATTTTAGGCATATATATAAGGGTGGTGTGACTGTGAGGTGGGAAATTTGAGAGATTGTGAAACAAAAATAAGAACATCCGAGACTCGAACAAAATTTTGACGTTCTAATAAAAAATATTGTTTATTGTATTCTTAAGTTTTTACTAGCCCCAGTCTTTTCACAACGATCAGGGTTACAATGGGGTGGAAAATAAAAATAAAAATAAAAAATAGGCCAGCTGAATCAGCTTTATAGATGGATTCAGATATAATATATAAATAATAAAAATAAATTTGACCTTGAAAAAGATTTAAGATGCAAATATTCTTAGGACATTCTTAATTTTTTTTTCCAATTTCATTATGAAACTTTGCAGCGTATGTTAATTTTGTGAAATTAAATTCACTTATGGCATAATATTTAATGAAATATTAGCGAATTTGAAGTTTCATTTTTTTCATGAATTCTATCAATTATTTAATGATAATATATGGCGAAGTAGTGCTATAGTGATTGTCGGTTGTACTTGTCTAACAGAGGTCTGAGTTCGATACTCGCCGTGTTAGAAAACAAATTAGACTTATTTGTTCGTTTTTTAAACTATTACCATTATTACAGAATTTTGATTTTTGATCTTGTTTTACTGCAGGTCAATTTAAGGATTATAAAAATTACTTAAAAATTTTAACATTGAAACGTCAGTCAAATGAGCGAAATATTTGTCACTTTTCTTTGACCTATGTAGCATTTCCCCTTTAAAGTAAAGTTAAAAACATCGATTTTCAGTCACTGTTAGATTGCATTTAAATGAATTTCGAAAGTCTTTTGAAGTATTTCATAGACTATCGGTTTGGTCCAGGCTGCCTACTTAGGCAAAATTGGATACAGGGATTTGCCGCTTGACAGGTACCTCGGCATTCATGAATTCAGGGTTTCTTTTTTATAATTATTTTCCCGAGGGTCCATTTTTCAAAACTCAGCGGCACAGCCTCGTCGGGACCATAATGTCACTACCACCCTGGGGCTTGGTCCGAAAATCTTCATTTTCTTCGTAACTCTAAGTGGAGAATGTCCTTCTTCCAAGTCTTAAGAAAAGGGGAAGAATTCTTTTTTTCTACAAATTTTTGTTTTTAAACTAAAAAAAGACCATTTTTAAGTTATTTAATTATGTATGTAGACTGATTACAAAAGGTTTCAGAATCTCAAGTAAAAAAAAAACATCAAAATTATTTAGTTATATGGAGCAAAGTTTATCATATTTATTTCATCGACTCATCCAGTAACGGCCAAAGTAATTTTCACATATTAGCGACAACTAGGAAACAGAATTCTTCTTCTTCTTCTTCTTCTTCTTCTTCTTCTTCTTCTTCTTCTTCCCTTTCAATCTATTATAACAAGAAGAGTGTATTTCCCACGTTCTATTTGAAAGAAATGTTATTATAGGCATTCTAAAACATCTCAACATCCATTCCATTTTCTAAATAAAATGGACTTTTTAAAATTTAGCAATAATTCTTTATTCGTTGTCTTTAAAATTATGATAAATTGGAGGATAATCATTTATGCCGTTTATAATTTGACTTTTTCTCAATTTTCTCTTTATGTATTTTTACTGTTATTTTATATTCTTATATCGAGTAAAATAACATTGCATAAAGAGAAAATTGAGAAAAAGTCAAATTATAAACGGCATAAAAGATTATCCTCCAACTATATGTGTTTATCATAATTTTTACGACAACGAATTATTGCTAAATTTTAAGAAGTTAATTTAGAAAATGACCAGTGGTTAGATTTAATAATGTCTTCATTTATCGTAACAGAAGGAAGTTGATTTTTCTTCTTTATTCTTCACTTTCTCAGTTTAAAAATTATTTCTAGTTTTTCAAATGCTTTTAAATTATGCCACTCGAAATTATCTTTCCACAACTAGATCGATATCATTATTTCTTTGAAAAGCAGATAAATCAATCAGCATTTTGAGAATTTATTGCTAGATTACTGTGGTTTCTTATAAATAAAACAGAATCGATAAAACGATAAAATAACAAAAACACCCCCGTACTCGTATAAAACAAAGTCGACACAATTTTTTTTATAGTTTTAGTTCAGTATGAGCAAAGAAGAAAAAAAACATATTTTTTTCTGAAGTTTCTTTAGATTCTATAGCACGTATTACTTTTAGTATTAACTTCCTAATTTTTCAAAAAATTTCTTTTTTCGGAATTTCAGAATCGATCCTAGAGCAGAAAAAGTAGTA
Organism: Tiaropsis multicirrata; assembly: GCA_032270745.1. Lineage (NCBI taxonomy): Eukaryota > Metazoa > Cnidaria > Hydrozoa > Leptothecata > Tiaropsidae > Tiaropsis > Tiaropsis multicirrata. The sequence continues at coordinate 10,677 of JAUJPO010068845.1, forward strand.
ACTATTTCAGAAAGGTTTCGCCACAAGCTTGTTGAATGAGTGGTAAGGGTTTTACACATATGGCTAAAATGAAGGTTTTTCACGAATCGAATTTTATTTTGCGGGACCAATTACACAGCGGGGTCATAATTAGAGAGTCTCTTTCGATTTTACGGTCACAGGTTATGAAATTTTGCAAGTTTCAGCCCAATTTAAGAAAGAAAGTTTTGATAACTTTGAACCGGCTTCAATTAACCTCGCCAGAAAGAAAAATTTAAAATTTCTTGAATACGGTTTTTATTAAAATGGTGAACTTTTCCAGAAAATAATTTTGCCCCCGTTAACATAAAATTGAATCTTTTCCGAGAAATATTTTTCAATGTCCGGGGTACTTTCTGAGGATTCAAATCGAACGCTTTTTCCAGAGTAAAACTATTCACCGGGGAGGTTGGAAATATAAAACGCCAGGGAATAAAACACGAGGACAAGCTTGCCTCACCTATTCCTCATTCAAATTTTTCACAGCAAAATCAAACAAGAAAAGGTTTTCCTAATCAATATCGAGGATGGAAAAACTGCATGTGCCGGACAAAATTCTACTTTGCTATAACACGTTAAAGTTAATTTAAGGAATTTGGTTTTTATTATAATTGAACACTTTACTTTTTACCATATTCAAGACTTTTGTTTTTTCTTTTTTTTTACTTCCTTTGAAATATTGTTTCGTAAAGGGTTTATCAAAAAGGCATACTGTGAAGTGAGTAAGGATGTTTAAGATGCGAGTTAGGAGTTACGAGTGGCAATCAGAAAGAATTACGAGTTAAGTGTTTGCTTTTTAAATGTTAAAAAAAAATAACGAGTTGAAAAATGAAATTTGCAACTCGTAACTTTCATCATAGCAAACCTCACGCGAGTCAACACTCTTATTAATGGATTAATCAAAATATTTTCTACCCTCTATATCCGCCTCTGTCTACAGTTAATTCCAGATAGCTTTGAGGTATAAAAATTCTCCATCGACAGAGACAAACAGGTGCATGTAAAAAAATGTTGCTATTTTTTAATCCTAGATGTTTTTAATTTGAGTAGGGTTCATCTTTCAAAAATAACATAGAATTGCAAATCTACATTTTTCTAACTTTAATGAAGTTTTTTCTAACCTAAAGGCGCATTATTCATTCATATTATATATCGATTACGTAATCTTTTATACGGAAACGTCCCAAAAGACCAGATATTTGCCACTAGTGTTATTGTAAAAAGTCAAAACAAGTGGAAAACACCCGGATCTTTAGGACGTTTCCGTAGAAAAGATTACGTAATGACTATCATGAATTTCAATATTTTTAGAAATAAAAATAAATATTGA